>JAQGAZ010001821.1:0-23949 GCA_034692225.1 Polydesmus complanatus | reverse complement strand
ACAACTCAAAGGCAAATATTGAAATCAAATGAACTTTAGATTTCAAATTTTTCGTCTGATTTTTCAATTTGCCTTGACTTTTAATAATTACTGAACCCAGCAAATAAATTTATTTAATTAATTTATTTTATTTAATATTGCAACGCGTAATAAAGGCAAAGCAAACATTGACAAATTTAAATAAGTTACAACAAAAAAAGAAATTGTAACAAAGTAAAATTATTACTATTTCTTACGCAAATAATCATGATTTCCCCTCCCCCCTTTTTTCGCTTGTGGTTAATAAAATAAAACTTGCTTTATATAACTTATATTCAGAGCGAATTTGAGATGGACTTTAATTAAAGTAAGGAAGAAGTTACTTCGGAGTTTCGTTAAAAAAAAATTTTTTGTATGAAATAATTTTTTCTTCCGAAATATCTGGGTTTTATTATTTGCAAATAAAATGTAGATATCATTTTGTAAACACCTTGGTGTAATGCATAATATTGACATTCGAAACAAGAATATGCAATACACGTTTAATGCATTAAGATTAGGAAAAATGTATAATATCGAGAGAAGCAAAAATTTTCGTGCGCGCTAGACGTTTTCAAAAATTCTGAGATATGGCAATGAATTTTGCGGCGGGGGCTTTTTTCGCATTTGAGCTTGAAAGTTGTTTGAAGGATTCATTTAAATAATATATATTCAGACGCCAATTTTTGTTCATAATATAAAATGTGGGAGAGGGGGAGGGGGGAAGTTGTGTGAAACCGAATTCGGGTTTAAATATTAACCGCAACTGCCGCAGCTAGCGTAACTTTACGAGAGTTCAAGTTAACGTCGACAGCGCAACCAACATTCATTAATTTCGATGAAAGGAATCCTTTTCATCTCTTCTATTACTGTTATTATTATTATGCAAGTAAATGTGAAGAATTTAAAACATGAGTTATCAAAGAAAGATGCGTAATAGTTTGTGTTTTAGCCAATGTTTCTTTTGTTAGTTTCTTGAAATTGAGCTCGTCTATTTATTATTTGCTGCTGGTGCTTTCATTAAGTAAAATGTTGTTGCCGCTTCATTTGACAAATGACGACTGGCGTATTTAAAGTGATGAAAGAGAGCTTTAAGAATACTTTTCGCTTTGCATTATACTTTAACACTTCTTTAGATCCGTTTTATACATACGTAGGGTGGCTGCGTTGTTTTTTTATTTTTATTTATGGCATTTTTTTTTTTTAGGTTAAAGTTTTACCGATGTAATTTTGTACGCCTGAAAGTTTCCTGCGGATTTCGATTTCTTTTTTTTACTTCTCTTGCCATCGAGAAAATACGTGATGGCGGGTTAAATGTGATTCATAACTAATGACAAAACGTAGAGATGTAGAAAGATAATGGAACATGTGAGGGTATCCCAGGTTAAATCACACCTCCATAACGCCAAATCCAAGTTACCGTATACAGTACTCGTATACCGGTAGTTTTTTTTTTTTTTTTTGAGAAATAGGCCTACAGGTATTTTTTTTCTTTCGAAGTATTTCTTTCTAAATCTAGATTTATTGATTTAATCTTATTTTAAAATTTTATTGACGACGAAGAAATTTTTCTAAGCGAGATTAAAATTCCCCTTAAATGAAATTTCTTTTTTTATATGTTGGGCGGGTTTATATAATTAAACAGTGCCTACATGGTGTGCGCTTAAGTGTAGCCTACTTTTGCATTTTCTGTTAACCTTTATTTTAATCTAATTTTGGTATCAGTTCGAAACATGGATTTAGTCATGTGGTATCATAAATTGAGAAAAGTGTCAAATGAAATTTAAATTATTTTCTGCTGCCATCTTTGGGGGATTTTATTGTGTTCATTTGACGCTTTAATTTACTGTTTTTAAATTATTCATGAAAAATGTTTCGGTAAATAAGCCGTGAAATTAATGAATGGCAAAAAGCATTTAAAATTTATGGTCGAAAGTTTGTTATTTTAACTTATTTTACAACTTTTGAATTTGAATGGCTTGCAAGAATAATACCTATCTTCATTTTGCCGTTTTGGTGAACCTTGGTGAATGCTTGAAACTGGCATGTACAAATGCCGTTTTTGTAAAGCTGGATGAAGATTTAAAATCTGGAGTAAAATTCTAATGATTGTGCATAAGTTTAATGCTCTACCATTATAAAAGTACATTATTTGTTGAATAATATAAAACTCTAAAATCCATAACTTCATAAACACAATAACAGTCAAAAATGAGGATATCGTGTTATTGCTGCAAACTCTCCAATATTATTACAGATCCGTACTGAATTTCAAATTTGAATCGAGTATTAAGTGCAGTATTAATTTTTGAAACTTTGATAAATATGTATACAGTATTTGGTTCGGTCTGCAAATTCTCCGTGCACTTAAAACTATGCCAATTGAGTTTACATATTATTTAAAAAAAAATAATTTGAAAATAATTTCGTGTTTATTGGAATTTGCGTATGGTATAATTATTATTAAATAGTCTACATAAATGCATGCACTGGACACACTATTGATAATAAAGTTTAATAAAAATTTGTTAATGGAGATTGTGCGGACAAAGTTTTTTCTTCGTTCTTATGCTTAATTTTGCTGTTTATGTGGCCAATGTTTGGAATTTATTGTTGCACTAATGTAAATGAATAAATCAATTCCAACTCAAACGACATAAACCGTGGAATTAAGCATAAGAACGAGAAAAAAAACCTTATCCGCATTTTTTAAAAATAAATGTGCAAAGCAAAATTTTATATTCTAAGGGGGGGGGGAAAAAACTTCTCTGACGTCAATTAATAATTAAAAAATTTTATTTCTAAGG
This sequence comes from Polydesmus complanatus, assembly GCA_034692225.1. Classification (NCBI taxonomy): domain Eukaryota; kingdom Metazoa; phylum Arthropoda; class Diplopoda; order Polydesmida; family Polydesmidae; genus Polydesmus; species Polydesmus complanatus. Next base: position 21,124 of record JAQGAZ010001821.1, on the reverse strand, counting down.
ATTTGATTTTAAGAAATACTTATCCGATACCGGTATTAGATTTTTTTTGTCACGCAAAAGGTATAGATTCCTAAGCTGTTTTTCTAAATATCTTATAGAGATAAAGGTACTTGAAAGTACTTTAATATAAATTAAATATTTCTCCAAAATGATAAAAAAAAAAATCTGCTAATAAATTCGAAGACTAAATTCAATTAGCTGAATAAACTTTGGAGAAATTTTTTTTTTTTTTGGAAAATCTCGCACTTGTGGTTTGATTTTATACGAGCTTCATTTTTTTTCTAAATGAGCGTAATAATTGTTTTTCGAGTATCAGAATGTCATTATGAGCGAGATTGAAAAGAGAATACATGTGGGCAGGTATTTTTAATTTGCGAACAATGGATAGAACGTGTTGACATAGCGTGGAATGGGGGTCATTAGTAACATTTCCTATCATCATCAAAGAAAAGGAAAAACCGCATCGATTTCAATTTTTATTGAAACTTGTTTACAAAATTTCATAGATTTTTTTTTTTTTTAAAGATTCTTCTTTATCTTTTAACTGGCGTTGTTCGTACAACGCAGTATTGTATTTTATAACAACAAGTTTAATATATTTTTTTAAGTGCATCAATGCTTCGTAACTTTCTTTTTAAAACGTAATGGAGCACAACTTAAAGAGTATCATCTCTGATTAAATTTAGGTCAATAACAAATTGGTCAATCATTGATATTTCGTTGATGGTTTGTTTTGAAAAAATGACGAAATTTTGTTTACAATAATGAAAGAATTAACGTAGAGGGGGCCCGAAGATTTTTTGACGTTATATCCGAGCAGCCAAAATCCGTACAATACAGTGTATTTTGGAGCGATTGATGGATTTGTAAAAACCGTCGGATTTTCTCAATACTGCGGATATAGTACGCACGTACTGTACAGTGTACAGTATATATAATTATACAATAATAGACGTTCATTTGTAGTGACCATTTATTTTACGTTACATTTTATTTTTAAATACTGTACAGTACTTATCTAGATTTTTTCAAATTTCTAGAAGATTTTTTTTGCGGTTTTTGAAGAAACAAAAATTAAAATAACCATGCTCACAATTACTTTACTTTTAGCTCACAGTCGCGTCAGCAGAGTTTCTTGAGCGCCGTTATAACGTAGCATACCACGTGTTTCTCCACACCTGCGTTATAATTGGATTCTACTGTACTATAACGTGCTGTAATTATATTTGGTACAATACAGTATTGTTAAAATCTTGAAGAAAAAAGTAGTGATCGGATTTTTTTTTGTTGCTATGGCCGAGGTTAGCGGGTTTTCTTAACGCAATAACAGTTTTTTTTTTATTAGGGGAATACATGACATGTGATTGCCGGGGGACTCTCGAAAGTTGACGATATATTCGACGTGTACAGTATCGTACTTTGCTATGAAGCATTTGATTTTTAGCGACAAGGCTAATAATTTTTAATGCTGTAATATTTCAATATTATTGTTGAAATATAAAAGTTTCTTGGTTTATTTGATTACTGCACAACGGTTGAGCAACACTGACTTACTGTACGACGCATTATGAAGGCGCGCGCGTACAGTATTTTTATTTGGCGAAGCAAATGAAACAGTTTATGAATAAAATGAACTTTTGTTTGGATTTTTTAATTCGTATTAAAAATCCCACACAACATTTAAGAAGATGATCTCGTTCCGCCGAGAATTGAATAGTTAGTCAAGTTAAATTATACACGTTGATTGTGGAAGAGGTTATCTTATTAAGTATGAAAGGTTTAATTAACTCAATTTGTGTCTCGTATTTGAGTGCCAACGAGGCTCTTCTTTGATCGTAACTGGCTCGAAGCTTAATGAATATTTAAATATAATCGCCCGCTCAACTACAGTATTTCGAAATGCCGAGTTTTGTTTGTAGACCTTGGTTAATACGTTTGTTTGTTAGTAATTAAATTAGCCAACTTCATCCGAATAGTTTGGGCTTTTTTTTTTTTCTTTTTTTTTTTTTTTTTCGAATCCGAGCTTAAACCAATATTGCCTTACGATACTATCTTGTCCATTAACTTATTTATTTCCTCGTTTGTTTTTATAAACTGCGATCTATTTTTATATCTCGTATAGATGTGAGAGTTTGCTTATTCATTAAGAAATTTAGGGAGAAAAAAAAACGGTAGCTAGGATTAAGATTAAGTCTCGAATAAATCGGTTTCTGTATGCTGATGTCACTTTTGCACGTTGCCAGTATGCGAATATCAGTCCGCCTACAACGACATGGTATTATAAATTTAAAAAAATAAACACTACATATAATATTATTTTTAAAATAGGAATGAAATAATAATTTTTAATAAACAAGTGCAAAATCTAAAAAAATGCAGTAAAAGTTGAATTTTCCGGATGTCGTTAAATCGTAAGTCTCTATTGTGGTAACCGTCAACAATAATTCTCGTTTATGGAAATACAGGAAGTAGACTTTCCAACAAAATTTCTCAAAATTTGGCGCTCCCATACCCTATTTAAATCTTTTACCGCATTGATCTGCAACCAATACCGCCTATACGGGGCACCCGGGAGCAGGGTGGCCAGTATGTAAGTGGCCTTCTAAACAATGTTTTCAACAAAATTTCTTACCTGTGACAATTATTGAGAAATTATGTTGAAAACTTAATTATTTTGGCAAAAAAATCGAAATTTGTCTATTTTTCTAAAAAAAAAAATAATTTGGTCGAAATACATTGTCGACATTTTCCATAGGGATTATCATGCGAATGAATATTGGTTGGCTGTTCCCGATTATATTATGTTGATGCTGGAGTCATGCAAGTAGTGTCATCTTTTAACATAACGTTTTATCTACTACAGTATAAAATTATATTGATATTGTAATCTGCTTTTAGTTAGGAAAATGGCCCAAATCGCTTCCTTTTTTATTTATTCTATTTGTTTGTGCCACATTATAATAAATATACATTGTCCATTTGCAAACAACTAAGAATAACAATCCATAGTTTTGACAATAAACAATTGGAAACAATCTCTTATTATTAAAATATCAATACCCAGTATCTGGTGCTGGCGGCAGTAAGCCGCGAAGTCCAGAATGCCGCCTGTCTCCTGGGTCACTCTGTATACGTTCTGTATGTTATGCTATCTGTCTATGCATAATAAACTAGTAAGCCAAGTAAATCTGTGGACTAATCAATTCTTTGTCAACTCAAATAGTGATCATGTTAGAGGTTCCGACTGATGGATAGTCGAAGCTTTATTGTTTAAAATAATAAGTAAAATGTTTTCTATAACCAGCGCTGACTGCCAAATTCTCAAACTCATTATCATCTTTTTTTCATCAAATTTAAAGAATGTAAGTACATGAATATGTACTTACAGTAAGTACAAAAATTACAGTTAATAATTTTTCAAATAAAGTAAGTTACTGTATTTTAAAATAGATTTATTAGGAGTTAATAGATCATTAAATTAAGAATGATTAGTTATTACGATTACATAATTGGAACGTAATAATATTGCAGTAATTGCTAAAATTTACGGATATACAGTATTATATCTCAAGATTTCGTTGGCAAACCTGATCTAGAGTTGCGCACTTTTCGCTAATGTGACTAATTGAAGAGTCTTTGAAAAATTAGGTACAGTATTGGATTACGGAAAAACTTTTTAATAATTTCGTTAACGAACGCTTGATAAAACACTGCACATGACACACATTTACGTAAACAACTCGTTATTTCGAAGAAGTTTTTTTTATGTACCGGAGCATTTTGTAAACGCAGTATAGCTTAGGAAATCAATATAAATTTACTGTATTATTTAATGCCTTAATATAAATATGACTTAGTACCCGGTAAGGAAATTTATTTTCAATATTATTTTGAAGCAGGCCATTTATTACATTTTTTTTATTAATGCACATTTGTTTGGAAGCGTAGCCAATTGATAAAAGTTTTAATTTTCTTATCGAATAACAAAATGTATGGTTCTATTTTGATTGTGAAGGCTTCTTGATAAAATGACGGATAGGTACTTTGTTGAGAGATGGTTTTGCAGAAGTTGCTCATTAATTTTATCGACGGGAGTATTTTCTTTTGGCAGTTTTGTTACATTTTTTTTTTACCGTGAATTATAAAATCATTGTTAAGAATTTTTTTGGATAACATAATTTTCTTAATAATATTTTGAAGATAGAATTTTGAAAATAAACTTTTTTTTTTTTTTTTTTGCAAAATGATTTCGAAGAATTTGTGCAAAACTCGTGACATGTGTTGCTGAGTAGTAACATAATTTTTTAATTATAATACTTTGTATAATTTAATAAATTAATTGTAAAAATTAATTAATAAGTTTGAAATGTGCGGAATCATTGAATAGTAACGATAGCGCGTCGCTTAAGCGCGCAGTTGCTTTCCTCGCATAACAAGTGTGCAAGCAGTGATTGCCTAATTACGAATGCGCGTCTGTGCATTTTTTGGATAATTAGAAAATGTAGATATTTTTTTTATATTTACATATGCACTAATTTAAAGGGAAATTGACTTTATAATGAGTTTTTCTTATTTGAGTTCGAATTATGCAATTAGATTTTTTTTTTGACATTTTTATTTTATTTATTATTATTATTATTTTACAATTTTTCTTTATTATTTTGAAAACTGCTGCATCCGGATATCGATTCCATTGCTTAATATTAAACGGTTAAGTAAAATTTGTCGCTGAACCCTTTACTGTAAACGCCATGCAAGTAAAAATGATATTAAAAAGTCCAGTAGCATTTGGTTTTAACTGGAAATGACATTCGGAAGGGGGTTTTTTTTTCTCAGTCTTTTTTGTTGTTTTCGCCAGTTGCATTAATCTTGTTAACTCGTTTCAAACTAACTGCACTATTTTATCTCATTAAGCGAGCAATTGTTCCACATCCTATCTTTCTGACTGTATCGTTGGTCATCAACCTTGGAATGAGAATATGAGCTAGTCCATTCTTTGACTCCCAACGCGCTGCTCCAACATTATAGCGTCTAATGACTTTTCGAAATGTTGCTTCGTCATCAAACTCTGATGTAGCAGTTTTCAAGAGAAGACCCTGGAAGATGCGTTTAGTCAGCCGAATACATACCGAGATCAAACGTTTTTGCCCGACGTTTTTAATTCTTTTGATATGTAGGCCTACACAATTTTTATCCGATTTATGATGTGAAGCAGTAAGTCTAGGGTTTCTAGATGTTAGCGTCGATTAACATTTTATTATTTACTGGTATTAAAATAATTAGAAAATTCTATTTAGGGCATTTTAATGAACTGAATTTGGGGTACAGCAAATTTGATCTAGCGAGGTCGTTCAAGGTTTTCTCTGATATTTAAAGAAATTAGATCTTCTTGAATTTCGTTGTTTTTTGGTTTTTTTTACTGGTATGGTTATTTTTTTTTCTTCTAAGTTACTGATGCCGGAAATGACATATTAATCGAGCTAAGAAAAAAAAAAGTTTGTAAATTGGGCAGGTGTCGAATTTTGAGAAAGTGGGTCTGATTTTGATTTATTACAGACAATGTTTTTGTCGAATTTTATTTGCTGTCAATTATTATTTTTTTTTTCTCTTTTTCTATATTTTTGATGAAAGTGGTTACATATGTATGGAAAATTGAGTCGCGTTTGTTGGTAGTTTTTACACGTTGTAATCCTGCGGGAAGCAAAATTTTTATCTTTAAAAAAAAAATCTTATTAATACAGCGAAGGAATCGATAAATTTCTACGTGTAATGTTTTAATAATCGAATTCGAGTTGAATTGAGTTACTAATGTTATTCCGCGATTGCGTTTTTTTTTTTTTCGGTTTGGGCTAGACTGCATTTGAAAGCTACCAATATTATTGCATATCGTCGAAATCGACAAAATAAAAGACTTGTCGGAGTCAACATACGAATATGTCATTAGCAGGTGAGACTACTTAGCGATCGAGCACACTTGGGAACATTCTACGCACAATTATTATTTACGTGGACAGATGAGTGACTTCTAATTAAGTTTTAGGAAATGTTTACGGAAATGATCATTCTAGATGAGGAAGTATTATTTTTCTAATAATGTCTCGCTGTTATTAAATTAATTATTAGTGCAGTTTTAGCCGAGTGTACGGAAAATTTTAACAGTTTAGAATGAAAATTGTGATGGTAAACAAGATTATTATTCATCGCTCAATAAACTTTCGAACTTGTAAAATCTTGGTCTACATCGGTGAAAACTAGGGCAAAACAAATGGGCCGTTGCCATGTAATCTGACTTGGTATAATCTCGATTCTCGTTGCTACAAATGGAAGGGCTACTTCTTTTTGAGAAAATAGAAGGGCTGCTTCTTTTTGAGAAAATGGAGTTATACTGTTATGGCTGCATGCCTTCTTAAGTTTTTAGATAGTAAAACGCGGACGAAAGCACCGTAGTAAAGTAGAACGCCTGTTATCTGCCCTGTTTGGGACCGGGGGTTGAATAGAATTTATTTAATTCCATCATTGCAATAAAAAGATAAACAACAAAAGAAAGAATGTCGGCATTGATGAGAAAGAATGACGGTTACCGTAATAATTATAAAGTTTATTTATTTTTAAAATAAAACTAAAAATAGGCTACTCGTATTAATAATATTTATAATTCTGCTGATTAGTAATTACTGTAGCTACTTTTCAAGATCAAATTTTATTTGAATAAATTTTTATTTTGAATCATTTTTTAAACAAATCTCAAGTTATGTAGGCAGTTTTGTGGGCTTCGAAGTACTGTACCTCTTAACGGTTAAACGCTGAGTCGGATTACAGAGAAGCCGATCAAAAGGTACATTATTTTACTGTACTATATACTGTATTAGGTAGCTGAGTCTTTTTTTTTAATTCATTTTGATATTACATGTATTTAAATTGATGGAAAGGAAAGGGATATATATATATTTTTTTTTTTAGCATTTTAATGGTTGTTTTACTGAAATAAATCGTAGCATGTTCGTTGGCCAAAAAAAAATTGTAGAATTCAGAAGGATAAAAAATGTTTTTTTTTTTAAAAAAAAATCAGAGATAAATAATTGATGTAACTTGCGCATGCAACTTTTATCTACACGATCGTATAAAAACTGTAATTTGAATTTTTTAAAGATTGATTTATTTGTAAAATAACTTTCTAATAGCTTAATAATTGTAAGTACGTGTAAGTTGTTTTAAAGCTTTTTTTTACGGGCATAATACTGTATAGTTACGGCGTAACCAGGTCAAGATAGGTTTTAAAGTATTTTTTAGTTTATGCATGCAAATCCTTACCCTATAGAATATTGTAAACATCAGTTATGAACCAGAAATTTCTCTTCTTTTAATCTTTTCAATTTTTACACAGTGTAGTTGATTTTAAAAATCAACAGGTTGTTTTTAAAAATCTGTTCTGTAACCCACACAAACTACGATTATAAGTAAAACGAAAAAAAATGGTATACTCGTAAATAGACTTTAATGATGAAGAAATACACTTTTGAATTTCTGCTGAGAAACTAGATTCAATTATGTCAACCTAGGAGATGGATACACTATTTCATTTTATGAGATCCTTTGAGAATTTAATTTTTTTTTTAAAGTATGCAAAGGTCTGCACAAATTCGTTATAAATTCCGCTGCTTTTTCTTGTAGTCCCTTTTTGGGAGCGATGAAAATTTATAAATTAGTTAAGTGATTCAACAAACTGAGATTAGTTATAAAAAAGCAAGAGTTTAATACAATAATATTATCACAGAGTGGCAACGAAACCGTATCCGTAAGTGGTTCTAAATTTTTTTTTTTTTTTTTTTTATTATTTATTTTCCTTTTTATCATCTCGTCACATGGGAGCTACTTTAATGAAAGACATAATGAATTTTTTAAATACACTGTAATGGTTATGCAGGAATGATACAATATTGTTAGCGTCATTTTATTCCGGTTGATGATTTTTTTTTAACTTTTATTTTTATTCCGCATAATTTCGTGACGTTTCTGTCATGTACAGTATAATATGTAAGTAATTTTTTAGTTCCATGAAAAAAAAATGTATGATTAAATTTCCCACCAGAATTATGGAATACGGTTAAGTTATACAGTCTTGTTTTATAATTGAAGTTTGGTTTGGATTACCATTTAATTTACTTTATTTAGCAGTTTTCTTACAAGCGTGTTGTTGATAATGCTGTTTATGAGTGTCACACAGTAACGGTACTATAAAATTATAGTCAATGCACTTTTTTTCTGCTTTCAATTGATATTAGGTATATAATTTTAATCATTTAACTTTTAATTTTACGTACGGTAATGTGATTAATGCTAATTGCAACCGCTTATTGACGTCAACTCGTATCTTTTAATAGCAATGCTGACGTCAAAGCCTATGAAGAGGATTAAATTTTTAAAAGACAAATTTCTTTTACCTTTAGCGCTATCGCATACACCACCATGAATATTATTTATATTTTTAAACTTTGCTGCACATATGAGTGGCCAAAGTTTTTTTTTTTTTTGTTTTTTTATATTATTTCTTTTTCCTTACTGGATGTAGGTCTTTTGCTCGAGCATTCACTTTATGCATATATTATACGGTATTTTCAAGTTTGCAAATGCGCAGTAATTCCGTGTATACTCAAGATCACCGAATGCGATTGTGACGTCATGCATGACAGTGTTGTTTTTAGGAAGCTTATTTTTTTATTTTCGTACGGGCGCACCGCACCGTACCCAACATCCCATATACCATAAGCAGGTAGCGCTGAGTGGGTGGGATATGCATGAGGATGCTATATGGCTAAATGCGTTTGCAAAGTTTATTCATTCGAAAACCTTATTCGGAAGCCATTAGAAATACGACGAACTGCTTTATTGCTAGAATATACATACGTATATGTTAGAACGGTGGAGGATATTAATTTTATTTTCATTTATTTATTTTTTCGGTGTAAGTGCTGGGAGTGTCCTTATGACCATTGGCCGCACTCGCATCAACATTCCCATAATCGGCACTGGTTAATGTTCATTTTTACGCTTCATTAATGTAACCCAGCAGAGAGGAAGTGGGTGGATGGATATCAGGGGTCGACTATTTTGCACAGTAATGGATGACTTTATTTATTTTTTTTATTTACCCTCTCTCACTCAGTCTGGAGGTAAATCCCCTCTCTTTTTTTTCCCCCCTCGTCTTTTAGCATAATATGTAATGCGTAGTCGGGGGCGTTTCGAGTCCCACCTGTTGTAGTATTTAGCGGTTTTTAAATGTTGCTGGTGTTGCAACCGGGGTTGGTTGATATGCTAGGGTGTGTGTATATGTGGGTGAGGGGAAGGGTTGTTTTAAGTATAGAGGGGGGAGGGAGGGGGGTAGGAATGTGGGTGTTTAAATAACATCAGACGGTTGATATAGCAGAATATTATGTGTGTTTCGGTCTAGATGAGTAGATATCGTTTGACGTGCAAAAGCGATTCGATAAATTCAACTGTTTCTGATCAGGGGTTTGGGGTGTGGGGGTTGATTTCGACGTCTCAAGAAATTTCACCTATAAAGTTGTATTTAAAAGCGATCTACTCTGTCATTTGATCTCCGATCTCAAACTCGTTTCGCTTCGTTTTATGCGCGAACGACACTCGGAAAAAATTATCGCTTTTATTTTTGAGAGACAAAACAATAAAAGAAAAGGAGAGAGAGAGAGAAGGAGAAAAAAAAAGTGCGGAATTATTTTGCACTTATCTTTGTATTTGGTTGTCAAGGCGGAAAATCTCCGATTCGTAGACGGTACAAGTTTATTTTTTTTCCGTTTGATTGGGATAGAAACAATAGTAAAGAAAAAAAAAGAGTAGGTAAATTTAATTGCGAAAAGAGATTTAATTTAATTAAGGTGGTTGTACGTGACTTAATTGAGATCTAAAGATCAGTAATTGTTTGATAAAAGTCGGACAACCATGGATAATCATTGGGTAATTTGGATAATGGTGCTGGCGTCGATCGTGTCAGTGCAATCAGCTGTTATCGATGATAATTATTACTTTAACACCATGTTACGGAATCAGATGATTGAGCAGATGGTAAGTGTGGCTCTTGTATTTGCCGTTATTCTGAAGCATAAAAATTAATGATTGAGTGATCAAAGCAGACATTTTTCTCATAAGCGTTTGAGAAATGAAAAATTACTCAAAAGTTCAATTTTTTTTTTAAACAATTTTGTTATTTTTATTGCGTTTTAAAAGTTAATGTTTAACTTATAGTTATGTTTTTTTTTTTAAAGTTGTTACTGTAATAATATAAAGATCTAGAATCTAAAGCAAATATTTTTATTAAAGTACAGTAATTTAGAAAAATGAAATGGGTATTAAAAAAATAATTTGGTTTAAATTGAAGGGGATGTTTTTATTTAAAATAGCAGCTTTTTATTATTGAATTTAACTTTTTTATGAAGCAATTTTCTAACTTTTTATAAATTTAATTTTTATTTTTATAAGCTTGTTTTAAAAATGATGAAAGTTACATACTTTTAGATTTATGGTGTTGTTGTTTTTTGTTTAATAATTAATTAGCGACGCGTTCGTTTTTTTTTTTTTTTTTTGCTTGTTAATAATATTTTATGTTAAAGTTTTAATTTCCTCTCATTTTAAACCGCCCTCATCGCTAACTTTTGCCTTGATTTTTGCATTAAAAAAAAGTTGCTTAACGAAAATTTGCTGATAAGAAAAATAAAATATTCATATAGAGTTTTTTATTCTTTTATTAAAAATTAATGATTTTTATTCCTCATTTTAATCATTGACCTGATGTTCTTCTAAAATTTGTTGTAGGAATCTCGTCCCAATATTAGATATTTTCGAACTGTTCCAAAACGTTCTACTTTAATTTGGAATCCACTAGTAATTGCACTTCAAAAAGCTCTCAACCCTGAAGCTGTAAGTTGATAAAAATTCCACAACAATTTGAGGAATAGTGTCGAAATGGAATGGCACTTGTTGCGTCGTTGTTATTTATTTCTTTCTTTTTTTGCATTTATTGATTGTCAGAATAGAGAAACAAATGGCGGTAACCCCGTGTATCCGGCTTCTGCCCCCAAAAACTTGGAGCAAATGACTCGACAACCAAACGGCAAAGTCTATTGGAAATGCTACTTTAACGCCGTCACGTGTTTTACTAAAAAATGATCGCGTTTATACTCAGGTATCTAAAACGCACGTTCTGTTTATAATTAAAAAGGCTTTGGGGAATTTTTTTTTTTTTTTTTGGGGAGAAAGTTGATATCGCCGGTCCATCATCGCCATTAATTAACACTAGCGCTAATTTTATAATTTGATAATGAAGGTTTTACATTGCAAGTAAAAGCGCGGAATAAATTGCCAATCAATGCTAAAGCGCCAAAATTTCACGTTTTATTAACATCGTGCGTATGATTTTCATGTCGCTTCAAATTTAATTAATTTGTCCTCGTTAATTACGCGCGCTTCAAGTTTGATCAACATTGTCATACAATTGAGTAGTTTATGGCGTTTGATTACATTTTAAGCTGCGTTTTAAAGAGTTTACCACGTACACTGTATTTACAACTTGTTAAAAAAAATCTTTTTTTTTTTTTTTATTTTAAGTTTTGTTTTAAGTTTTGATTAGCGATAAAGTGATACAGAATTTTGTTTCAAGAGAATAATATTCTGTTTAACGATTTTCTACGTTTTAATAATTATTTATGAAAACATTTGTTATTGTATATGTGTGTTTGATGTTTGCAATAATTGTGCTTCAAGTGTTTTATTAATTCGTAATTATTATGCTCTTTTTTAAATTTTTTTTTCTAACTTTTTTTTATTTATTTTTTTTTAGGTTTCTACTGTACACGAAGACTGGCGTTTAATTTTGCTTGTAAATACGAACGATTGCAAAAGATTAGAATGGATTCGAAACAATGATACGAGATGAAGTTTAAAAATTCGCTTTCATCTTTATTTTGTTTTGTCATTTCATCAATGAATGATGCCTCATTTTTACATAGTTAGTTGTGTTTTTTTTTATTGTTATTATTTTTTATTTTGGAGAGTAAAGCCATTTATCATCGATAAATTTTTAGTTTTTATTTTAAACTAATTTGCTAATAAAAATCAATTTATTTCATTTATTTTTGTAGTTTTAATAATCGATCGTGATCAACGCAAATAACGTTTTCTCGCAAAAGGATTTACAGTATCTTCAGCTTGGAAGTTTCTCTGTTTATTTACGGTAAGGTTTTATTTATTTATTTATTTAAAAAAAAAAAAAAAACACACTTGTTACTTATAAATTACATGTTTTTTTGGTTGTCTTTATTCTCATTAAAGTAGATTATTTAATAAGTTTGCGAGTACATTTTAAAATATGTAGTTATAAAAGAGATTTGAGAATTGTATTACATGGCAGATATTAAATCTAATGCTGTTTATTGTGGCTTTTGAAAAGATTATAACGTTTGGGAAGAATGGTAATTTTTAAATGGCTTACCGTAAAAAGTACCGGTATATAATATTTATATTTTATTTTGGGATGCAGCACTTTGTTTTTATAATGTTGATGAATCGCGCACCCACGTAGCGGATAAATCAATTATCATAACTTTCTTGAGTTTAAATCTGAGTGATCTGATTGTAAATTCGTAGGTAAATCTGACATATAAAATACATTATGTGCTACGCTTTTTTCTTAAAACACTCGAGTAAAATTTTTTTTTTCTCTCTCTCTCTCTTTCGTCTTCATTGATGAAAGCTTTTATTATTTTGCTACGTGGTTGGCAATGCGAATATATTTGCTTACCAAATGTTTATTTTCAAGAGAATTCTTATATCTGAAATTGATTTGAGTTTCAAATGCACCAAATAACATACAAAATGCATTACTCGTCATTATATTAAGATGGATTAAAATCAAATCAGTTGAACGAGTTGAAGAAATGCAGATACTGTAATTGAAATATATATGTGGCTAATGATTTCAATTTTCGGTTATGACTGCGTTGTTTCTATTTGAAGAAGTACAGTAATTGTAATGTAGCTTCCACGAGATTTAACCGATGAACTATTTAGTCTTTTAATGATTTTTCAAAGAAATGTATGCATTTAAGTATACTTTATTTATACAGCATAGGAAAGTATAACGAAAGAAATATAATTACAGTATAATTATTATATTTAAGAATAATGAAATGCTGCAATTGTTTTTATTCTTCTTGGAATTATTTTAATTAATTTTTTTAAAATTAAAATATGACGCCCAAAAAGGCAGATGGAATAAATAGATTACTTTACATACTGTATAGACGAATCACCACAATCGACAACTCCACTGACTTACAACTAACTTAACGCGTGGTAAATAGATGGAATCAGTACATGAGTAACTAATTCTGTTCATGTATTTAATTAATTATTAAAGCTTTTTTATTTTGTTAAAAAAAAAAAAGACTTAAAAATTTAATTAATGTGTTGCAACACATTACTGCATTTAAATTTTTATTAACATTTGATAGCAGTTATGTTATTTATGGTGTCTAAGTTTTAAATTGGACTATAAAAGTGAGAAATTCATCAGTGCGTTTTGTTTGTTTTTATCATTAAAGTCATTAATGATAAATGTCGGCCGCATTGGAAATCGATTTGATAAACTGGTAATTTCCTTTTTTTTTTTTTATTTAAATGCAAAATTTAAATTGAATAGAACATTGGCATTGAAAGCTAGCAAGGTATCGTGCGCATGTAATTACTTCACTTAAATAAATTACTTAGAAATGATATCGGTCTTTACATACGCGCAAATTTACTTTTCTTCCTCGGCATAAAAACAATTTCGAAATGATGCGCATCCTGACGCTTGATAAAGCAATTAATTTAGAATTAATACGTTTTTAAGCATTGCTACGGTATATACATTTAATTATTTCAAGTTTATTAATGGAAAGTTTGTTGATTTGCAAATTAGAGAGGTTAACACAATTATTTTATTCAGAAGTATTAATACGATAATAAATAAAATTACTTGATGTACGGTAATTAATTTGGTTCTATGATATTACGTGGCACATAATCGTTTATTATTTTATTAAACAGCGTACGACAATAATGCTGAATTGGAAGTTTTAATCGTTTTTAAATTACGAAATTATTTAATGTTTAAAAAATTATGCTAAACGGATTCGAAGGGTTTAGACTGTTTTAATTGTGCAAACTTATTAATTTTAAATTATTGTCTTGATTTTACAACGGCTGTTTAAAGTAGGTTTAAATATTTCGTAAACGAAATTTTGAAGTTTATTTTAATTAAAAGAATCGGTCGGAGAAATAAAAATACCCAACTTGCAGTTGATTATTTTATTGTAAGACATCTTAAAAGTTTAAACGATACAAAATTATGTTCCGATCGGTAAACATCTTTGTTATCAAGTGTCACGATTTTCAACAATTATTATGAACAAATATAATAATTAATTAAATATAAATATCATAAATTAGGTTCAATGAGAATCGGAGAGAAACATTCAAGGTTAATAACTCACGTTAATACGAACTGGTTTTTAATTGTAAAATTCGGGGTTTTTTTAAAAAATAATACTACAGACTCTTGTTAATGTTATATTTTGAACAAATCGAGTGGAAAGCCATTTAAATTTGAACAAGAGTCATAATTTATTATATTTTATTTTGTTTATATGAAGATGTCTAGGTTTGTAACATTGGATATAGAAAAAGCTAACGTTTGATTAACGGCGTAGATCGGAATTTACTCTCTCATTTTTGTAATCATCGTCATCATCCATCTTCTCTTTTGATAATTAGATTGGATATAGTGAAATTAAAATGCGTGGAATAGATTTACTTCCTCCTTCGAAAGCATGAGATTGGGTTGAAATAACATTGGTGGTATCGGATTTGGCGTTTGGACAGACCTGGGTTGCCGTAATCGTATTCGTTTGCGTTGTTTCCTTTTAGAGACAATGCACGGAAGAATTTTTCGAGTTTTTGAAAAGCGTCGGCTCGGGATGCTGAATCCTATTAAAAAGACAAAAAAATATAAATTAATACCTTATTGATATTTGATAATTTAATATTACGCTGTAAAAGAATATATTTTACTATTTTATCATTTATTACGTATTAATTATCTTCAATTATTCAGTAAATTATCGTATACCGCGATAAATGCGTTTCTAAAAAATAATATTTAGAACATATTATGGGAAACATAAATCCTGCAAACCAAATGCATTTAAATTGTGGATTTTTTCCAATACAAATTATACTAGGAGCCAGATACATGCTAAGTTTTCATTCAGTGCAGTAACTTGTTATTGAAAACTTTTAGAATCTAAATGATCACTTTGTTTTTCGAAGGTGTCAGTAAAATAAAGTTGTTTGTGAGAATCGATAAAAAAAATTCTAATTTAACTTTTAAGTACCGGTATACGTAGCTGGTATGTAATTTTACACTGTAGTAGTTAAATAATTTCGTAAAAGTCTAAAAAAAAAAAAGTATATAAAAAGATAAAATAATGATTTATTTATAATAAAGCTTTTTGATCAAATGTAATTGCCGAGCGAATAAAATGGACCGGAAATGATAGACAGTAGTAAAACAAGTGATACAAAAGCGCATCGGACAGCGAATAGAAAAAAGTATCCCCGGTATTTATCTCATTTTCGATGTTTGTGCTAGTCGCCTTTATCGATTTTTTTTTGCTAATTGGAGGACATTGGATCGGTAGCGATAACTTGGTAACAATAGGGCACATGGTCTTTTTTATTTTCTCTTTCTAGCATTACAAGATTTTTTTTTTCTTCATCTAGGACTATGTTTACGACCTAATTTGTGTTGATCCCGATATTATTTTGTCCTACGGCGTTTAATACAATTAGAGAGACGGCGCGAGAGTGGTATATGCGGATAGACGAGATGCTTTTTGCTTTTCTCTCTCATTCGTTCTTTTCATCTCAGGCAATATCATCTCATTTAAATCATCGCCAATTCGTTTTATTTAGTCACTATTGCGTCGATGGAATTGATAGACAAACTTGTAGCTATAGGAATACATGTAGGATCTACTGTATAAAGGCTGGGGGGGAAAAAATGTTCAATTGAATTTCGGTTCGCGCATGCTAACGCACAAACAAAAGCTACTTTTTACACACTTGAGAAAAGAGTACACACGAGTATATTTATTCCATGAATTACTCAATTATCTGACTAATTCAATTCAGTTAACTTGTTTTTGCCGCCGCTTTATTAAATCCTAATATAAACGTACATCGGTTGCGGTTTGCCAGCTAATTTTCTCGTTTTTATTAGAATTATTATCGATTTTTTTTTTTTTTTATAAATTGAGGATTCGTGGAAACGGTGGTAATTAACATTCTAGATTATTTATTGTTTAATTAATTAATTAGCGTAATTAAAAATTTTGCACATAATTATGTTTAATAATACGGTATTTAATTAATATTTTATTCAGTCTTAAAAAACGTAAGTCGTGCCTATTTTTTTTATGTAGTCTTACTTGTGGAAAAACTTTAATTATAAATACGAATGTTATTAGAAATACGACGATGTTTTTCAATTATAGTTTTTGTAAAATATGATCGAATTACGTTCGGTGCTCATAATGAGGAAAAATTATTAATTTTTGGACCAACATTTTATAGATCATTTTACATGCAATACAATATAGCCTACTTTGCAAGCTTTTTAGAAAATATTTTAGTTTTAGTTTACTGATGATTAGTTTGTATACAAGTTTTTTTTTTTTTAATAACTTATTCAAAGTAAAAGAGAATTATAAAATTGGATAAAGAATTTTATCAGTATACTGCATTTATTTGTAATTTTGGTGAATTTAATGCTGTACCGGTATTTAACAATATTGTCTACGTGAAATCAGCCAATAATTATTGCATATTGTTTTCAAAATACCGCGTTTTTGTTAATAATTTTATGATTTAACAATTTTATACCTCACCGCATAAGCGACAATCTAGAGATTACAATACAGTACAGTATTTCAATTTCAATTATTATTATTATCATTATGTGTAACCTAAAACTAGAATAATAATTATTGTTACAATACACATTAATATAGTTTTATTAATGTGTACTTTTCTTTTTGCATTACCGGTACTTGAATATTATAATACTATACAGTATTAGGTAAATATTACATAAATAGAGGTTTATTAATAGCAGTGATACGAACAGTGTATATAAAATTATATATTCGTATTGTAAAATATTTAATGAATTTACATTCTGATTTTTTTTTTTTAAAAAAAGTTCTTTAAATAGTTAAAAGGTGTCTGTCAAGTTATTCGATCATTTATTTTAATTGCAAAGAGTTTTCCCGAACGTTTTTGATAATTGATGTCATTGGGTAAAGTCTGCGCGGAGTCGAGGCAGACGTTTGACGTAAGTTTGCGTTTTATTTATGTTCTGAAAGCGAAGCAAGGCGTCTTTTGTGTCACCATTCTTGGTTTTTAATTAGCGTTAATTTCGCAGCCAAGTAGAATAAAAGGATCGTTGATTGTATGAGTGGAAGGGAAAGGGTCGAGTTGGATGGAAAATTGTTGTTTGCGAGGTATAATCATTTCTAATTTGTTGCTAATTAACTTGGATTGTGATCGCAATGGTGTCGAGAGTAATAATTACGATGCTATATTATCGTAATTCAGCCACCGGCTTTATTTGTTCGTTCCTTAAAACACCACTGGATACTTTCGCACACGAACGTTTTAGGTTGGAAGTGATTGAATTCATTTACTCCGTAAAAATATAATTACATGTACAGTAGAAAGGATGGAAAATAATTTTTATTTCGTGTTTGAAAATAATTACAATTAGCAGTTTTTTGAGACTATTTATACATTAATTAAGGGCCTATGAAAAAATGTTTGTTATAAATAGAAGGAAGTAGGAAACAAAATCATAATGCGTTTTTTTTTCTTCATTTATGGCTTAAAAAAAAAAAAAAAATGACGGAATTGCGTTTTGGGATTTATCTAGAAGCAATCGAGTTCAAGTGAAATGTATCGATGTATCAAATTCAATTTCTAAAGTTTGTCGAATTTTCTAATTGATGAAGGAAACTAATGATTTCAATTCACTTCGCTAATGATTTAAACTTACAAAAGGGCATGATTAATAATTACAAATAATTTAACTTTATCTTAATGGAGAAAAACATATAAGGATGTAATATTAGGCAATTATTTTTATTATTTGAATTGGGTCTAATTATTTGTTTTGTGAGTGTGTATATGGGAGGCAAGGAGTATGCTTTATTAATAATCTTTCCGGTTACTTTACGTTAAATGACGAAACCTTTTCTATTAAAGAATCGTAAAAAAATACAAGCGTATACTCTCACAATTCAAACGTAATCGATTTTTTTTGACGATACAGTGACGGTATAATAATTAAATGTGGATAACGAAAAAGACTACCCAAACACTAATTGCTCGTCTATAGTTTTATTTATTTTTTTTTTTTTTATGTTACTGTATTTGTTCCGTTTAATTGCTTCGTAAGCGCTTTTGCTGATACCCGTATGGATTTGTTATTTTCTAACAGAAAGCAGTGCTGTAAGAGTTTTGTTCGACTAGTGTAGGTGTGTCTAATGGAATGATCAAGAAGTCACTAATATAGCCACAGGAAACGGCTTTCTGATAAATACAAGAATTTTTTGATATCAAAACAGAAAATTAAACTTTTAATAGTGACGTGAAAAGTTGGTATCAAAATGTTTTTTAAAGGATAAAATATATTTTACTCGTATATCTAGTTACAAGCTACTAAGCTAGTACAGTACTGTGCAGTAATCAATTTCAAGTTTTTACTTGATGGGGAACTTTAATAAGTTTTATTGTTACTGTATTATTATTTTTTCATTTGATAAAAGTTAAAGAAAAAAAATAATAAAGTAGTAGACCTAACTGTAAACATTGAAGCTGTGCGAGTGGTTTAAACAAATATAGAAGCTCCCGTCATGGTTTTTCATTTATTTTCTAATTTTTTAATTTTCTAATTAGGATTTAAATTACTTGATTAATTTTTTTCACTTTAATAATTAATATTACTCTTTAAAAAAATTTGGCGTCTGCGTTTATTTATTTATTATTTTTTTTTTTGAGATTTGTCGGCATAGCCAGAGGAATAAATAGAAAGCAATACAATTCATCACCTGATAACAATAAATTAAAGCGAATTGATGAACATAGTAAGCGCTCCACTTACCGGTATATCTGTTCTATTCAAGTCCCAATAAAATGAGTAGCCTACATTTAAAATTATTGCCACAACATTTGTTAATTCTAATGCGCAACTCACTCTATAACTTACTCCAAAAAAAAGCATATCATGACACTCGAATTAAGTTTTTTTTTTCGGGAGTACCTCTTACGTAGTGGTTAATTAACTGTATAATTATATTGAGTTTTAAATAAACAATTCGAATAGTTTGACAAACTCGAACATTTGGGTGTCATTATTTTAAATCGCTTTGCAATTTTTTCTGACCATGAGTAAAAAAGGCTGGATAGGTTATATCAAATCTGTTTTGATATGCATAAAAATAAATCGACGATAGCAATAGCTGACTATCACGAAAAAGTTTTTTGCTGTTATTCAAAACGTTTAAAATATAAGAAATGATTGGTTATTAGAATACTGTACAACTTAATAAATAAATGCAATTACTGTATACAGTAAGTCGGCTGCTACAGAAAATTATTATTTCGAAAAGGCGTTTGAGTTTTGAGGAAGTTATAGATCCCGTTTAAATGTTCTTACCTATACAGTAGTTTCAGTTAAATAATTCACAATACATTTTTCAGAATCAGCAGTTTGTTTACAATTAGAAATGACATTCTTGCATCAAAATTATCCTTTTATGCTAAAACGCTTTTGCCGCCCTGTAACGTTCTTATTTTTGTGGCATAATATTTATTAATTCTATGGTTCACTAAAGATAATAATTAAAATAGCATCGCCGTAAATTTTATTGCATCGTATGACTGATCATAATGTTTACTTTTTCATCATGTGTAAATGTGGCTCTTTGCATTCGTAGCGCGTGGACTAATGTTTGGGCACGCGTATGTTGCGTGGACCAAAATAAAATATCAGCCTTATAGATTCTCTACTCATTTGTACAATAGTTGTTCGTGGATGAATGTTTGATACGTTTGTGTACGAACGTGATTGTATGGAGGGAAAATTCCCATTCCGTACAAATAAACATTCGTCATTCGTATTCAGCACAAAAGTGGTTGGTTACTGTTCGCTCTGAAAGCGGTAAATCAACACACTTCAAAGTGGTCAAATGTATCGTCCGCTGGATTTTTAATTTCTCATCGTTCATTTCTATTTCTAGTCACATTTAAGACTACTGTAATGAACTTTCCTTCTCCCACATTCGCGAAATGAATATCATACATTTATCCACGAAAAACGAATGTAAGAAAACGCCGTAGCAGTTTTAAGCCGAGTTGATTATTTAATTTCATTATCTCTCAAAAACGAAATTGTAAACAATTTTATATATTTAACAACGGATTTTTAGTGTTTGTCTGGAATAATTTTTCTAGTTAAACGGAAAAGCTGAAATAAAAGAGTTCTATCGAGACTTCCTCCGGCGATGGAAGTATTCCACACACTGTATAATGTGCATGTTCGCTAACGAGCTACAGGCTTGCTTAATATAATGCTAATGGAGTTTGAATGGGTCGTTAATTTGAGCTTTGAAGTGTGAATGGGCGAGTCAAGTGGTCTTCTGAGTAGCCCTACGGAGTAACTCGTTCATCTAAATGGGAACCTAATTGACAATCCAGGAAATGAATGAGCGAGAGCGGCGTCTGACACTGCGACTAACATTTCAATTTTTCTGTAATCGCTCAGCGAATTTGTTTGTTTTCAATTGTTGGCGTAGACAATCAACATTTAATGGCTGTCTGAGGTGAACGGACGGCAAATATTGCCATGACACATGCCATTTCCACGCGTTTTCATTTACATCGATTGCCTCTACTCTTCCTTTCAATAATTCTAAAGCAACGACAATCGAATAAGGGGGTTTCGGTAGCGTATACG
>JAQGAZ010001820.1:0-23962 GCA_034692225.1 Polydesmus complanatus | reverse complement strand
AAAAGAAAAGATGGATAGGGAAGTATCGAGAATGATGTTTTCAAACCTCATTTTTTACAAAAAATAAATTATTAAAAATGCTTTAAAAAATCGATTGATAAAACACGTTTTCTTTTTTTGGATTAAAAATTATTTAAAAAAAAAATAATAATAATTTTAAATAAGTTAACAATGACGTCAAAATGACATCACAAATTTAACGAAGACAGTGTTTTAAACTGTTAAAACTCTTTAGTATTGCCTGAGTATTGCGCGCGTTATTTTAGTTTAACATGCAAACTCCGCATTGAACAAACCCTAGTCCCAAACAACTTGTTAAGAGAACTTGAGAAGAGTAGAAAAGCTGAAAATTAAAAACTAATGCAAATATTTAAAAAAAAAAAAATAGTCACAAAATTGAGTTAAAATTTAAAAAATCTAAAAATTAAAAATACCGTAACCGAAATTATTTGAAAAAGCAAAAATACCGGTAATCAAAAATCTGAAAATTAAAAACTGTCAAAATCTAAAAATTAAAAATTGTCAAAATCTAAAAATTAAAAATTGTCAAAATCTAAAAATGAAAAATTGTCAAAATATAAAAATGAAAAATTGTCAAAATCTAAAAATTAAAAATTGTCAAAATCTAAAAATGAAAAATTAAATTACTAAAAATCTAAAGATTAAAACTAATCAAAAAAATAATAATAATACTAGCAAGCTGATACGCATCAATAGTACTGGCGACAAACGAATAAAAAATCAGCAATTGTAACTCCCACACCCCTTTTGTGCCCCCTTTTTCTACCCTCTGGGTAACTAAACTAACAAATAAAATTAATAAAATAAATAGTAATGACAACTGTCAAAAATAATGAAATGGAAAATACGCAAACGAACGCCATTTCAACACCGTAAATAGTCAAAATTCATGAATAAAAAAATTAAATCCAATGTAAAAACAGTCAATTGAACAAATTCAATTTTTAAAAAAAATCAATACAATAATAAGAAAATTATCAAAAATAATACTGTAATAATAATAAATAAATAAAAAAATTAAACTGACAATAATAAATTTCAAAATACATAGTAAAAAAAAAAAAAAAAGTACCGTACATGTAAAACGGTAAATAAATTCTTAAAATTCCTCAAGTACGGTACGTGAAAAATTAATCAAAATACAATTAAAAAAGGGCAGGTATTCAACAAAAAAGACCTATCATTAATTATTACAAAAAGTCAACAATGCGTTATTTTCGAATACCTAGCAATTAATTTTCTTTAAGCAACCAACAAAAATCAACTTTTTCTTTTTTAATTAAAACAATTTCATTAAAAAAAAAGCGAATTAAAAAACAACAATATTCAACAAACATTTTGGAACGCCGAAAAACATCTTCTCCCCTTTCCGCCCCCTCTAATTTATATGTTTTGATTAATTTACGTCATCTATTTGTCTTTGTCGATTTTTAAGAAGCGGAAGAGGAAATGTAGGGAGAGAATTTTTTATACCCCCCCCCCCCCCCACGCCCCTTCTTTTTTCCGCCCCACCCCCATCTCTCATTAAAACAGAAACTAATTAATTTTAATCGGTAATCAAACCCGATGAAAATGAGATTTTTATGGCGGAAGAGAGAGGGGGAATTGAGCGGGGAAAAGATGGAGAGGAAATAAGGAAAAATGCCGCGCGACAAATTAAGATGGCGGCGAGAGAATTGTATCAAAGTTAATGAATTAGCTAAACGCGTTAAAGTTTGTCACTACCCACCCTACCGCCCCACTATGCCTTCTCCACATCCGCGTTGAAAAGAAAATCGGAAATAATTGAATTACGTAAGATGGCGCTTCAAGCGGAAAATTAATTTCGCGCTTAATCTATTTTTAATATGCCAATGGTAGTCCCCGTACTCGACGGCGGAATTATCACTCCTCTGGAGGGTGGAAGTGGCAGTGACGTAGCCAGAGTAGGAAAGAAGCGCAGCGGCAGTTTTAACTGGGAACCAACAAAAAGGGGCGCCACAATTTATTTTTTTTTGCCAAAAAATAGAGACTGAAAGTGTCATTTTTCTCACATTAAATAACACAAAATCTAAGTGAAATTGAACCATGTTAGCACTGAATGGATTAAGTCAAA
Source organism: Polydesmus complanatus (assembly GCA_034692225.1). NCBI lineage: Eukaryota > Metazoa > Arthropoda > Diplopoda > Polydesmida > Polydesmidae > Polydesmus > Polydesmus complanatus. The sequence continues at coordinate 21,846 of JAQGAZ010001820.1, read as the reverse complement.
ATATCAGTCGCAAAAATAGTAAACAGATTTTATGTTCATCCAGTACGAATGATGCAAAAAAGATTAAAAATTACAGTAATTAATTTCGATGTTTTAAGTACTGAACAATAATTTTCGAGAAAAATAATAAAAAAAACAACAATCAAAACTGCGGGCACACTCTGTACAACTTTAATTAAAATGTTGTTTTCTTTTTGGTTTTTGCAAATTTGATATTCATTTATTTTCCTTTAATTATGTTTTCAAATTTACAACAAAAACAAACAAACAAAAAAAAATGAATAACAAGAATTTAATTAATTTTAATTAAAAATATTTGCATATTTCGCGTTTACTTTCAAAAACATAATTGCCAAGTGTATTGAACGATTGAAAACTAAAATAAAGAAATACACGCAAATTAATTAATTTTAGATAATAAAATTAAATTCAACAAATTAAGTTCAATAATTCCACGTTAAAGACACTTTTCAATGTAGCCTATTTTTAATAAAGATTTTCAATGGAGCTTTTAATAGAACTTATTTATTGCTTTTTCAATAATAATTTTTCAGCGTAACTTATTCTTAAATGCGTTTTTTCAGTGTATTTTCAATAATGATTTTTCAATGAATTTTTGTTGAAATTTTTCATCTTAGAATATTTACTGGTTTTCAAAAAATGTTTTTTTTTTTCAATGCATTTTTAAAAGAAAATTTTAATCGAAGTTCTATGAGTTTTTTTTTTTAAATGAAGTTTATTTACTAGTACATGTGCTGCTCTTTCAATGATGATTTTTAATGTACCTATATCTAAAAGAGAGATTTTTAAATTAATTTTTGATAAAAGATGTTTCAGTTTTCTATGCGTTTTCAATAGAGATTTTTCAAATTCCGCTTTCAATAAACATTTTTCAGCGTATAACGACAGTAATCTACTACGTTCATTAACATTTCAACTATAAAAAAAAATGTATGAGACTGCCCCTAGCGGGCAAAAATTTTATATTTAGAAAACGATTACTGTATTAAAAAAAAATAACAAACCAAAATAAAGAAGGAGAAAGTTCGGTAGATGACAAGTAAAATGGTTTCGGCCGACGGCAGAGGGCGTTCGGATTCACAAATATGTAAAGCATTTTTATCAGTAGCCAATTTGCGATAAAAATAGAGTCAAAAAAAAAAAAAAAATGTTAGAGTTAGTCAATCGATTGGAATTCCCAACCAAAAATTCCCTCCTACCCCCACCCCCACCGCTGGCCAAAATCGGCGTCAAACATTTTTATAAGGCTTATTACTAATAGTGATCCATCACGTGAGCTCAACACACACATACAAAAAAAAACCCAGAAAAAAAAAAAGAAAAAAAAAGAAGGGGTTTAAAAAACGTGCATGAAACGAGGAGTTTGCGCGTGGTATGAATAATAATGACGTCTTATTGTGTTTACCGGCATCCACCGCGCATGCGCCCTCGTCTAATTGATCATTTTTCGCGCGCTTCTTTTCGTTTCATTACCGCTCGCTAATTGGGGGGCCTTCGCCAGTCTTTAGCTCCCGGTGCATTATGGGTTGGTCGAACAATCACCATCATATTCTTCTTCTTCTCTGAAGGGGGGGGGGGAGCTAGTGCGCGTGCGCTGGGCGATTGATTGGGCGCGAAAGGTGTTTGGTTGCAATCAATAGTTGATTGTCAGAAGTGACCGTTAGGTGTCAAGGGAATTGTGCGCTGCAAGTGATTCTTTTGTTGAGCGATGACGTGGTCCGAGTGACGCGTGACGTAAGGGGTCTCCAGCCACCCCCTTCGGCTCCCCCCCCCCCCCCCCCGGAGATACATAGCTAAAGGTGTAAACTCTTTCAAATAACAATCGAAACTTATTTGCTACAATATAATATTCGGCCAAACGCTTTTATCCCCTTAAGCGCATGCGCGTCGTTACATATAGGTCAAAAATCTTTTTTTTTTTTTTTAGTTTCACAAGTACAGGGTGATCAACAATGTGCGTAATACAATGTGGCAGTTTTTTAAAAGCATAGTTTCCGGTTAAACAATTTTTTTTTATGAATTTCCGGCGAATAGAGATTTGTTATTTGAGTCCAAAAATCAATAATTAATTAAACATTCTTTCTTCCTCGTATAATTTCAAGCGTAATCTGACTTTAAATTTGCGTCTGCGCTGTCCGGGTGTGTTTCCGGTGACGCGAGTCTACCGGTAGGAAGAAGTGGCGATAGGTCAAATTACGGTAATAATAACAGCTAGGCTACAGTGCATTGCGAAAATTACGGTGCGCAAAAAAAGTAATATTAATAGTGCAACGCTACAGATAAGCTTAGACGAGTCGAGTGGTCGGGCGAGTTAGAAAAAGCTACTCGTAGAATAATCCTTCACGCCACTTCTTTTCGTTGTCTACAGGAAGTTGAAATATATTATTATGTATTACCGGTATATGAATTGTCTTCTGAGACCAATCGTAGTTTTTCTAACTCTCCATTCGACTCGGCCTCAAACTCGACCTGTCTACTCGCATGCGCATTTAAAAATTTGATCCCAGTATAATACAGGGGTTAAAATAATAAAAGTAGATCAGGAACGAGGTTATAACTTAAACGAGTTTAAAATAAAACAAAAAATTGCGCAAACCTTTTCACCCTCCTTTCATTATTTTATATAATTTTAATCTCATGTTGGTCATTATGAAATCAGCGTCAAACTGAGATCACCCGTAGTAAAAAGTAAATGAGTGGGTGGCGAGTAAATTATTCTACGATGCGAGACTTTTGTAAAAAATGATTGTAATCGACGCAGTGTAACTGCGGTGTGAGCCGGCTCAAACTGCTACCGACTCCTACCGGTGCAAATACCTTAGCGGAAAGAGGTCGGCGCAAAAAAAAACAACAACATCGAGCTACATAATTATTACTGGTGTTAATTAAATTCAGAGGGCGCCTATTTCTCTCCTCAACAAAAACAATGCGTTGGATATTATTATTAAGAATGCGTTGGGCATAATTAATTAAGATGTTCTTATCCGTCATAGGAATTCTCACTGAAGGAGACGCAAATAATTGTTATTATTTTTTTACATAATATTAGTCTGATTTAAATGTGAAGCAACGTTCAGTCGGTGTTTTACTACGGAAGCAGAGATGAAAATCATTGTAAAAAAAAAAAATAAGCAGTGAGAATCTTGAGATGTTCATCGTTTTACATCGACTGACCCAAATTCTCAAATTAATAATCTCAAAAATAATTAATATTAAACCTTGAATAGAATAATTAAAACTGAAAAATCATAATTAAAAACCTGGGTTGAAAACCAAGGGTGAGCGGACTATTATTATTAAGTTGTTACGAGCTGCAGCAGCCGGAAGTTTCTCCATTAGCTCGTGTAAATTTCTGACCTCAATAATTAAAAAGATTGATGTCATTGTCAGCAGTTTAAGCCTAAACGGCGTCGCACGCGATGGTGAAAACTATGCAAAGCTCAAACCCAGACTGCGTTGAATCCGCTGCCTGGAGCAACCTAGACCAAGTGCTGATGAGATACTCAGTATTATTATATTTTGCCAGGAAATGTAATTAAAACGTGAACGAAATCGCATCATTTCGGATTGGGTGCAAATTTCGATTAAAATGTTTTTATATCATAATCGATGCACACACGCACATTCCTTCCTTATAATATTGTCACGCCTTGTCTTCACATAATTATTGTCAGTCGTCAAAAAAAAACCATCAAAATTCTTTTTATTCATTTTTTTTTTACGATGAGGAAAAACCAGATGAGATCTTTACTAAACCCCGTACGACGCTTAAATAAACCTAATCGCACTCGTCGCAAATTATTATTAAAAAAAAAAGGAGGAAAAAATGAATAAATTTAAAAAAAAAATTGATTCAAATTAATTTATACACAAATTAAACTATTCAATTCTATAAATCAAACAACAAATCGCAATAATTCAATATTTTTCAACAGTTTAATTCAAACTTTTAACTACTGAACCTCTATAAATCGAAGTTTGACTACTAAACCCTTGTAAACCAAAGTTTTGACAACTACTGTAAACTTTAATAAATCAAATTTCCGAAAACTGAGCCTCTGGAATTCGAAATTTTAATAACTAAACCTATGTAATCAATGCAAAAAACATTGCGTCACTTAGCCTCATCAGCTACAGTATTTCGTCGCGTGATCTTAAACCCTCTATAAATCGATGTTGATTTTGTTTAACCCCCCTAAAAATGCGAAAAATAAATAAATCCCACACCCACTTGGGCTTCTACCTTTCCATTTCCAACTCTTCGAGAATTGGGATTTGATAAAAGTTGTTGAAGGAGCCAAAGATTGAGTATCACATAGTGAGCGGGCCAAAGGTTGGGCAGCTTCTTTTTTTAAATCCCCGAAAGGGGAGAAAGAAAAAAAAAAATAAAATAACGATGTGACCAATATTATCCCGTCTCACGAGACTTTGACAGGTACAATAGTCGTGCGAAGACGATTTGAGAAAAGCAAAAATGCGAAGATTTATTGGGCTGAAATCAAAGCGTTTTACTGTGCGTGAGCGGAAGAAAAACAGCCGACGTAAGCCTAATAACCGTGTTATTTCGTCTACGATTAAGACTCGGTTGACAATGGGACAGTTGGGAATTAATGATGACGACTGAAAGACGTCGTTTATGACTGACGAGAAACACGGTGGCAGCGCATTCACAGAGAAAATTTATTGCTCTTTTTCACGTCACATCTCCATGTTTTTTTTTAATACCGTACGCTACATAATTATACAAAAAAATAATAACAAACGCGCATGCGCATTTCCGAAAATTAATATAATTATTATTATATAATGGTATATAATATATATAATTTTTTTTTAAATCGATGAATTATTATTGGTGATAATACAGTATCCCAGAAGGTGTTTGGTCAGATGCTGCAAGGTCATCATCACGTGCAAGAGCATTGAGCGATCGACAACACCGTTTTTACGTGTCCGTTCGCAGCGGTCACTACGTGGCTATCGTAGGATGACGGAACGCAACGCGACTGACGATTGCTCAACGACATCACACACTTCCGGCTGTCTTTCCGGTCCCTTAAACAGAAGCAAACAACATTATTTCAAAATGCCCCAACTTTTTAATGAATCAAAAACTAAGTTTATTTTTGGGTAAGGATGCACGTTCACCATAGAATTAAATGGGGAAAGACAAGGAGGGGTAAAGAGGGAGATGGGTAAGGGGTGTAAATGATTCTAGATCACTGTAGTAAGCTTTGCAGACTATAAGAAGCAGCTCAAATTTATGGGATCATTTTGAAGATGTTAAGGTTTTTTTAAAGCTTTCTAAGCCAAAATGTTTTAAGTAAGAAATTGCCGCTATTTTCGAAAGAGATTCGCCGATGTTTGACAATGTAATTTTTGACAAGTGGAGGGGGGGGGGGGGGGGGGGGGGAAAGACAGATATTTTCAAAAAAAAAAAAAGTTTTATTATCGACCTAATACTTGGCTTCCATTAATTATGTAGATCAGTAGAACCCATAGTTTGCCCATTAAACCTAAATTTGACAGGTTATATTACTCTAAAACGCTATTTTTTTTGAGATTAATAAGACAAACATTTTGTAACGTGCAAAACTTATTTACTAATAAAATGCTCTAATTGCTAAATAAAAATGTTATAAAAAGCATCAGGGTGGCTTGTCACAACATTTCAAATAAAATTAATAATAAAAAAAAACAATCTTTCATTTTATTTTCATTTAAAGCGAAATTTAAAAAGCTGTTTTTCTATACAGTACTGTATTTACAGAATTAATTTGCTCCATTTTTCTATCTATTGCTGCTGTGATCATGAAGCTATGGATTTTTAGTTTTTATGCCATTCAACAGATAGTGTTGCTTCATTAGTAAATTCAAAGGGGGAAACGTACAAGAAAGATTATTAAAAATAGAGGTAAAATATTTAACCATCTCCGCAATAATAAAATTATTAAATGCATTTACCGGTACGAGCATTCAAACCCCTTTCTCATTTGGTGCAAAAACAAGATTTTAACATTCGCCAAGATCCATTCAAAACCACATTTTTACATGCAAATTTCACTCATTCCCGTGTTAATACATAGGAAAATAAGTGCAAAAGTTGTCAAATAAGCGTCAAAAATTAGGGAGAAAAATGCAGCTGTTCACTTATAACCCTGCAATTTGCCTTTACAAATCTATTTAGGTTCCATATAATAAAATGTTGACCTTACGTCGTATTAAAAATAGTGTAATGAGAAATCTCTTAAAAATCTGTTTCAATCCATCTTTTAATTCCACCCCAACCCCTTCCTCTCTCCTCCCCCCTTTTAAAATTTAAATACTTAAATTGCGATAAATAAAAAGCTAAAAATAAAACGAAATCATTTTTATTATCCCTTTCAAAAACCCTTTAACACGAATTTGGTGAGTAGCAGACTATTCGTACCAATAAAACAATAAAACTCAGACGATAAAAATATCTTTTTCCAGCCATATTTCTTCTTTTTCCCTCTTAGTTCACGCGCGAAAAAATATGTGGGGAGGGAATATAAATGGAGGGCAGGTCGGAAGAAGTAATTAATCGTCTGCGGATGATTAAACGATTGTCTGCTCCACAAAAAAAAAAAAAAATGGAAAGAAAAGGGTTGTCGAATTTCTCGGGAAAAATATCGCAGTGTGACCGGTCAAACGTTCACACAAAAAAAAAAAAAAAAAGATTTTTGGCGCCAGAGCCGAATAATATTTTGTTGGTGTGAGTGGGAGGGTGATGGTTGAGGGGGAGGAAGAGTGAGTTGGCGCCAAAACCTAATTTTTCAATCGCACCACGCGCTCACGTACCAAACACTTGGCGGCGCCAACGTAAAAACCAATAGACGATGTTTCGAATTTCGTAACGTAGTAATAATAATAATAGTAATAATAAAAAATGGAAATATATAAATAAATTATTACTGCATATACTTTTTTTTATTATTAGTTTTGATAAATAACGATATTAATCAGAAAGATAATTGAGTTTAAAAATAACTCGTTTATAACATAATAGAAACAGTGGCGCCACATGCCTTGATTTACGATGGATATTTAAAATTTAAATCTCTCGTTAATTAAAGATCCTTTTTTCTTTTTATAGGATGGAATGGAATTTCCGTTAAATTACGTCACCGGAAGAAAATACCAGTCAAATAAATTTTTTAAAATTCGAAAAATAATTTTAAAATACCGGTTGATCAAAATAAAAATTAGTCACGAAGTCGAAATTGAAAAATTTTTTCAAAGCACATGTGGCAAAAGTTCAAAAAAATTGGAAAATTGAAATACATTAGGTGGATATTATGAAACTCAAAACTAATCAAAATACTAAAATTGAAAAACTAAAAAATTAAAAATTTAAAAGTGGGAAATTAATTGTCAAAAAATTAAATAGTCAAAAATTGAAAAATTAAATAGTCAAAAATTGAAAAATTTAAAGTCAAAAAATAAACAAAAAAGTAAAAATTAATAGTCAAAAAGTAGAAATTTTATAGTCAAAAAATTGAAAAGAAAATTAGCAAAAAAACTAAAAATTAAAACCGTAGTCAAAAATAAAAATACAGTAATTAAAAAGTTAAAAACTAAATACACAAAATGTTGGAAATCAATACCCTGTAGTCAAAAATCAAAAATCAATAATCTAAAAATAAAAAATGTTGATGTCAAAAAATCGAGGGGGAAAAACCACAAAAAAGTAAAAATTAAATAGGCTTACCGTAGACAAAAAGTGGAAAATTAATGGTCAATAAGTAGTAACCTAAGTTAACTGTCAAAAAATTGAAAATTAAATATCGCTAATCGAAAAAGTTTAAATATCAAGTAAAAACATAAACAAACATCAAAGTAAAGAAATTTTTCCGAATTTATAATCCCGTAAAATAATATGACCCCAGCTGCTTTAATTACCAAAATGAAATTCATAATGTAAATTTCTTAACAATAATTATTATCATTATTAAACTTATTCTTTCCGTTAAATTGCATCACCGGAAGAGAGAGCGGAGGTGGGAAAAAATGCAAACAATTTTTTTTTTTCAAAAAAAAAAAAGTTATTTTACACAAAAATATTTGTGCGAATTCGTAATGAAAATGGCGCCAAGGTATGGCACGACATTAAGTGGCTATTACAAAATAACGCAGGAATGTGTCTCGCTCGTCATTGATTCGCAGCAGCCGCCGCCGCCAGAGAAACACAACAAAATTGGGGAATTTTCAAGATTTATCATATAAAAACAAAATAATAATAATAAAAATGAAAAGTGGAGACGACATTCTTTCATGTCCCTGCAGCAGCAGCAACAGCCTGCACGCGCAAATGCTATGGCGGGCGACACGGGTCAAGTCAAGGCTATCAAAACTCTACAACTTCGGAATCGACAATTAAATCCGGTTCAAATCGTTCACCGTTTGCAAAATTATTTATTTAGTTATTTTTTGATAAAAAAAAAAATAAATAAATTTTAAAAAAAGTAATTTAGGTGCATTTTTTAATAAATTAACGCGCTTTTTGAACGAGAAAAGGAGGGGAAAGAAAGAAAAAAAAATTGGGGTAAATGCGCAAGTTGAACGCACTCCTATGACGTCATTGGATGGGTTAGAGGGGGAGAGGTAGAAAAAAGTCAAAAATAAAAATAATATATTTTTTGGGCTTACCACATGACGCACTGTTGTTTGGCCGAAGCGTCGCATTGACCCACGCAACGTCCGATATCAATTTCCTATAAAAAAAAAAATGTTCAATTAAAATGAATTCAAATGTTTTTACTTTTTAAAATTGCAATTCTTCTATTATTTTGAATTTTGGCAAAGTAAAATAAACACTTTAATATATTTTTTTTATACTTAAGCTGTGTTTTCCCTACTTATTTTGCATGTATTGCACTCGTAAATGATTGACATTTTGCACGCAATCTATTAAAATTTAGATGATTGGAGTCTGCATTGTTTATGCTCTAAATGAGGAGTTGAAAATGCACTTTTGAGGGGAGCAAATAAATTCAGCAAATATTTAACTATTGTGCGAATAATTTACTACTATCAATAAGAATAGAAAAGCGAAATAAATTAAATTCAATTTTCACCAGTTTTCACCAGCGTTCCATGTATACAATTCAAATTTGAAGTTGCTAAAAAAGGAAACCACTACTTGTGAAATAACATAAAAAACTTTATAAATTTTGCCCCAGTCGATAGAGAACTTCTTCATCTTTCAAGTACATTGTACGCTGACCTTTTAACTCTAATTTCAATAATATTGATGTTTTTTGGATTTTTTTGAGAGGAAGAGGAGAAAGGGAATCCTTCCATGTTTACCAATATTACTGTTGACAAGGGTGTAGGAACAATAATTTCTTAAATATTGTTGACGTAGTTAATGAACAGGCCCTAATAGTATTATTAAATTTGTTTTGCACAAAACTTAACAAAAAAATTTAATTGTTTTATATATTTTAAAATTCCATAAATTATATGCGCACATAAACTTAAACTTTTTTTTTTTAATGATTTCCCGATAACTTTTTTTTTTTTTTTTTTAAAAAAAAATTGGTTTCAAATTGTTTTAAACCAAAACGAAAGAAAAAAAATCAACTTTTAAGTTTAAAAAAAAGTTAATTTTTTTACTTTTAAAAATCTCCATAAATTATTGTTTTACATATTTTGTAACAGTTTAAAAAACACTTGAAATACGCACCAAACTTTCGTTTTACAGTATTACTATACTTTGTTTCTATGTTATTATTATTCAAGAATATTACGCAATTTCATTATTACCATTTTGCGTCTTAAAACAGACCTCAAAATGACATAATTTGGACATTGCATCTCAGTTTGAAAATGCGCGGAGAGGCATTTAGCGCCGCAACAAAATTACAGTAATTGCGATATGCGTTGTGTTGGGATTCCCTGTCTACGCAATAATTGTCAAATAGCAGACGACACCTTAGTTTATCGAGCTCATTTAGATGTTGAAAAATGATAAACGTTGACGCCTGCCCTGCCTCCCCATCTCCTAACCCCTAATCCTCCTCCGCCTTCTACTCGCTCTAAATTAAGAAACTTTCAAATAAATAAATCTTTATAAAGTGAGTAGGAATTTCAAAGATAACAAAATAAATGAGAGAAAATTTTTTTTATCTTTCCCTCCCCCCACTTGTACTTCTAAGTTTAGGGAATGAAATGAACGGAGAGAAGGAGGAATAATATTACACAACACGGCGTTACTATTTCCAGATGATAGTGTAACGTGTCCCCCCCCCCTCCCCTACTCAAATTTAAGAGGTAAACAAGAGAAATTCTTTAAAATAACTTTTTTGAAATAAATAGATGGCGCTGCTGTCACCCACGCGCGTATTACGTTGCTCAGCCTTTTAATGGAAAAAGTGTGTTAAAAATGACATTTATACCCAAATAGTAATAAAAACCTAGTATTGCGATATAATAATGCTTATTTTACCCATTATAAATGACGAAATTGAGAAAAACGCTCAAGCGATGACTCTATGCTGCGTCAATTTCTACTCAATAAAATTAATAAATAAATTATAAAAAAAAATAAATAAATGAATAATGAAAGTCTCGTGAGAATTGCGTAAAATTTAAAATTGTACGGAAATTTTTGAGCTTTTTTATATATATTTTTTATTTAAGATAAAAAAAACCCAAAAAAAGTACAAACATTTCTAAAAATAAAGTAACCTTAACTCGATCTGGCTTTTGAGATTTAATTAATTTTTTAATGGTAAATTTTTTCCCTTTTCATACTTTCAGAAATATTAAATCATGTTTTTCCTATTAAACAAACGGTAATCCACTGTAAAGAGAGCAGGAGTTTTAGAATCAAACGAATTAACATACAGGTTTTGCTTCGAAACCAACCGGATTATACTCGAAAACGAATATCCGTGGTTTTGCTTTAAAACGACTGAACGAGTAGTAAGTAGATGATTTGTTAACCACTGATTGCTTTTTTTAAAATATGGAAGCTACAAGTCTTGTGCCTTTTTACTGATGAAAACAAACTTAGATTCACATTCTAAAAATATATCAATAATTCTTTAATCCTGTACATGATAAATTTCAGAGACAACCTTTTTAAAATGTTTCTTATTATTATTATTTAATTAATTAAAAAATTAAAATGTGTACGTACGAAATGTGTAAGAGTTTCTAAAATAGCTTAAAAATTGAATCTTTACACTTGTTGGGTTAATGTTTTATAGCAATCTCAAATTGGTCAAAATTATCCCGAGCATCCGGTATATTAATACTGTATTATTATACTAGAGGCTCACTAGAAAGCGGATAAACGAGATTTTTTTTAAGTATTTTTTTTTTTAGAATTAAAAAACCGTAACGAATTGATTAGAGAAGAGGGGAAAAAATGTTTGTCGCCTTTTTATCTAAATCTGTCAGAAAGTTCATGTCCACTTTGTTTACTTCATTTTTTAACTAAAAAGTAAATAAATAAATAAAAAAATTTTTTTAAAAAAACAAAAATGTAATTCCGGCGTGTGTATTGTGGGTGGTTGGAGGGTAGATGAGTTATGCACGGCCTTGACATGACCTCGACTTAACCCTTGAGTTGAAAGGTAGTTTAGCGAAAGGAATTTGCCTAGCAACTAAATGGTCTGCGTCGACGCCATCTCACAACGACTCTCATCATCCATCATAATAATAATGGAAAACAGAAAAAAAAAAAAAAACGAGTTTCCCGCTCAATTTGTTCTCTCTCTCTCTCTTTCACTCTCTCCATCTATCTATCTAACTATCTCTCTATCCCGCCAAAATGATTAAGAGGCGTCCGAGCCATATAAGGACATTACCTTCTGTAATTGGACGCTGGAATTTCGCGTGGAATTCCAAATCGTATCGGTAAAGATGTCCACGTGTCGCATCCGGTAACACTCTCCCGCGCACGCGCACTCCACCACGCTGCTCACGCACACTCCCCCTGAATTAAACCCACCATTAATCAAGCTTTTGAGTTTAGTTAAATTTCATGATAATAATAATTACCGTTAGGACCTTCCACGCTGATGGTCTTGTTTCGAAGAGGTTTACAACTCGAATCTTAATATTCAAAAAAAAAAAAAAAATTATTTGATTAAAATTAATAATTAAAACTTGACAGTATGTTTATTAATAATTATAATATTACTGTCTAATAATAGCATGTTGAACGGTAAAGGAAAAAATAATTTTGGTTTCAATTACAAACTCAGGAACTTTAAACTATAAATGTTCAAAGAATCAAAGTTCATTTGTAATTGAAAATGAATGCCAGCGCTTAATTAATATCATTGTGACGTCATTAAAAATTTACATATTTAATACAGCATGCTAATTTTAGAAATATTTTAGACACGCTTCTTTTATTAAAAAATACAGTACACATAGTGAAATTGAAATTGGAGGAGCAGTGTTTTTGCATTAACTTATCTCTGTCGAAGCTGAGATATGTAAAAGAAAAGTGGGACCAGGGGGGTAAAGCCTAAAGAGGGAGCTGGTTGAATGAAATGGGGTGTTGGGGTTGGGTTGTAGCACTGGTTGGTACTCACTGGAATGGGGGCAGCGTCCAGCGCAGGCGCCCACGTCCACTTCCGTCCGGTAAGACGTTCCGTCCATCAGCACCAAGGTCTTCGCCGTGCGCTGACAGGGGGCGTCGTGCTCCAAGGGGGCGCATTCCTCCACCACCTCGTTCTCCCTCAACGCCCCTCCTTCCAGCAGGTACACGTGCTCGCGACGCACGCGACTGGCCGCGCACAAACACCTCTGAAACACACACATATACACTCTCGGTCAATGCCTGAACGAATAGAACTACCCCCTCACCACACCGCATTAAACAACTTCAACAGGGAAAATGTTTGGTTTAATTGAAACTACATAGCAAATTTTATGGATTACAAGCTTAATTAAGACTCAAGATAAATCCATTTTGATCAACTAAAAAACTTTTTTTAAATAATTGTTATTCAACTCAAGCTAAAATTTAATGTGCTCTCTCCTCACTGATTTTCAATGTAGCAGGCGTAAATGAGTGAAATTTGCTCGAAAAAATGTGCTTTGTACCAGCCTATAGCGCAGACTCAACGTTGTTTTTGCACCAAAAAAGAGTCAAAAACACTTTTTAAAGGGATAATAAATGTAGCAAAATATTAAACTGCATATACATAGCTCAAAATAGAAATGCAAAATAAATTAAACTGAAATTGCTATCTCTCATATTTTCCAAATCGTTCCTTGTACACTATTCACCCTTTGAATTCGACGTAACATAATTTTTTGAAAAACATAAGAATTAGAATAAAGAACCTCATAGTTTTTGCCCCTTTCGTTCGACAAAACCTCTTCTAATGGCCATTTTCTAGAATTTAAAAATCTGGGCCCCACGGAAAATTTTACTCTTTCTATTTCTTCTACTTGGGTCTTTTTTTTTAAAAAAAAATACTGCAGACGTATTATGAGTATAGCGAAAACTTACTCTTTTATTCGCGTTTTTAGCTCCGCGATTTCCGCTGTGTCGAGTGCGCAGCGCGGCTCTTCCGGTGCATTGTCCTACGTCACGCTGAACTACATTTCCGGCAATATCTAAGCATATATATTAAATTTACATCTCAAATTTTATTTTTTTTTTATGTTTTATTGCAGCCGAGTGAAAGTACCAAAACCAATATCCGCTATTTTGACCTCCCTGCGGCAAACGCAGGCTGTGGCAGTGGAGGTGGCAGCGGCTGAGGCAAGACCAACAACAACAACGCTCTTCCTATCCGCCAACGCCAATCTCCCCAAATCGTAATTGTTGACGTCTGGCGACACTTGTTCGTTGTCTGGCAACACTTGTTCCCGCAACTCTTGTCGATCATAATAATCGCCGTCTTTTAAGAAATCACTTTCTTTCTCTTCCGTTTCCGTTCTCGACAAGCCCATACCTTTGATGCCAAAAAGAAAATACAAAAACAAACCCTTTTATTTATTTTTTTCAAGAAACAGGAAAAGATTCAACAATCCTTTTTTTTTTATTTATTTATTTATTTTATTCCCTTTTCTTTTTCTATGGGGAGAAAAAAAAAAAGTTTTCGGCGGAAGAAGCTTTGAATTGATCGATAGAAACGATTTTTCAAAGGATTGACAATTGCCGAGATAAAATTTAGTCCCTTTTCCTTCTTTTTCGCACGTGATTGATGAGATTTTAAGTAACACAAAAAGATACACAGTATTCAGATACGTGACGTCACAGCTCTCGTTTTGATTGATACGGCTAAATAAATGTCAAGTTTTTCAATTTCAAAACCCAAATTTTTTTTTTTATTATTATGCGAAAGAATAGAAGAGAGAAAGAAAAAAAAACCCAGCAGCTGCCATTGTTTTAACGTTAAGAGCTTAAAAATCAATAAATGATTATTTTTAGAGTAAATAAGAATATTGTAAACTTCAATTTTTTTTTTTTGGTGTGTGTTTATTAAGCTTTTTTTTTTTGGTGTTGGAAATACAAGTACATACAATAATAGAGATTTAAAGCTAGTTTATATTGTTAAAATTCCGAAAGTGTTTTAAAGTAGATGTTAGTAAAGAGTAGACTCGTAAAATTAATGTAGATGATAAATTCTTCATTTTTAATCAAAAAAGTGTAAAAACAAACCCAAGTTTTAAAACCAACTATTTAAGTCTATTTCATTCAGACGATTCAATTCGCGTAAATTAAATCAAAAAAAATAAAAATTGGTAAAAGAAAATGTGTGCTGTACAGTGATAGAAATGAATTGCATGCAATTTCAACTCGCGTGAAAAAATATCAAAAAATAAAAATTAATTAATTAATTAATTAATTCGTGTAAATTCCAAACCAAACATCAAAAATCAATTGTGGCATTTGTTTTAAGAATATCTGAAACATTCTTTTGGTTTAAAAAAAGAATTAAAAACGTTGCCATACTTTTATACCAGAAATAAAAATTAAATGTTATTCAAACTAAAACTATACGATGGTTCAATAAAAAATAAGTCAAACTTTATTTCATATTATTATCTCAAATGCCTGATAATTATTACTGTATTAATTATACTCAAATGTATTCATTATTTTTTAAAAAAATTGAACCGATCAACCAACGCACTCATTAAACAATTACAGTATTTGAATAGACAGAAACATACGAGTGTTCTTTATTTTCTGCATGTTTTTTAATGACTTATATTTTTAATTTGTTATCAAAAAAAAAAAAAAAAAGAGCAAAAGATATAATAATTTTGCTTTTATAAGGTACTTTAAGTTTCGGCAAATCAAAGTTGAAACACTCAAATCCATGTAAGTCTATGATTGTGTAGGCTATATTGGAATCATATTGCTGGTCTACTTTTCTAAATATCGGCTAAATTTTACTACCAATAATAATTATCAAGCATTAGAAATGTATGATATAACCTTTTGGCTTCCCAGTACTTGTTTTTTTTTTTTGAACCACAGTTTATACGGTACCACTAGTTACTATTTTTTATGACGTCCATTTTTGACTATGGCATTTTAATTTATTATAATACTTAATTATATTAGCTTAATGTAATATTTTACTCAATGATGTTAAAATTTGCTATCTTTTTCTCATGTAAAAGTATAACTCCATAATTATTATTTAACACGTACCGTGTATAAATTATTATAAAACTATGTTAAATAACAAAAAAAAAAATACTTAAATAAATTTAATAAATACTTAATTTAGACTTCAAAAGACAAGTTAATGCTTATTAATTTAAAATTTCTTTTAACAGGTATTTTTAAGATAAATAAATCAAAGAGTTTGTAACGGTGCTGTTAGGTAAATAATCAAAACTCTACTGTATTCTAAATTACTTTCAGCATTAATTATAGCAATTAATTAATTTTGTAACAAAAAAAAAAAAACTGCATATTTGAGGACGAAATTGATGTGTCTTACCTTGCGTATGATAAAGCATAACCAACCAAATAACAAAAATCAAGCACTTATTGAGATGGCAAAGTAGGAGCATTGTTATTTACAACGTTGACCGAAAAAATGATTCGCACTTAAAATTATTAAAATAAATCGATAAACTTTTTTTTTTTTAATTCTTTGTAGAAATTATAATTCGTAGGTGTGGATAGTTTGTCCGAGGAGCAGTAGTAGTGGTAGGGAATGGACCGGACAAATGGCTTTAATGTGAATGAGCGCCGAGTCTCAATCGCAATGGTTTTAAAAGATGTCCCGCGGACAATTCGAAGCAAGATAATATCTCGTATAATATGAATGAGCAATTGACATGCATAGCCGATTCCATTCAAAGTGTAATTCAAAGTACAATGAGAAATCGAAATACTAATAAAATGAAACGAGAAAAAAAAAACAGGTAGCTGACGAACGTGTAATAAGTGTTCGGTTTTTATTTACGAGTTTTCTGGGCTGATTTTATGACTTTTTCGTGGTCTCGATGGCTAATGGGGGGGAGATTGAAGTGCGCTGGCGCCATCTATCAAAACCTTTACGTTTTGTATTGGTTCGATTTTGCCGAGTGACTCATCAATAAATACCTCCCCCAAATTTTAATTAAAAAAAAAAAAAAAGAAAAAAATTCTTATACGTAATTTAATAAGATATAGGATATTATAATAATTATGAATTAAAAACTATTAATAGAAAAAAAATTAATAAATTGATGACGTAATCAATTTTCATTCTGAATTTTTCATTTACTGTATTATTATTTTTTTTTTATGAAGGAATTTATCGTACGCAATATTAAATAAATGTTGACGTTCATTTCAAATCCTGTTGACATTTTATGTAATATCCGTCTAGAGAAACAAAAAAACCCCGATATTTTGTAATAACTGTCATCGATTTGAAAAATCAAACTTGTTTTTTTTTTTTTAATGTGACTTTTATTTATGTAATTCTCGTAAATACGAAGGGGGGAAAAAATAAATAAACAACAAATTAAAAAGTTAATTCAATAAATAAGGAAATTTTAGTAGGAAGAGTTGCCCAACGAAAGTGATGAAAAACCCAAAAATTAACGAGAGAAAACTGTAACTTATTAATTATAACTGGAAATCAATAATTAGCTAATTTGGAAAAATACACGCATGCGCACTCGCTATTTATTTTTCAGCTGTTTTAAAGTTTTTGATTTTGACCTAGAAAGTGTTTCTAGGAAATTTTGGTCTGAGGAAATTTAAACTCGTTTTGTAAAACCTTTTTTATTTAGAGGTTTAACTAGTTTAATCTCGATTAAGAAACTCTGTAGAAGTAAGTAATCTAGTTTTATGTAAGTTTATAACGATCTCAAACCTGTTAAATAATGTATCTAATCGACGCTGTTGGTACTTAAAAAAAAAAAAAATTTAAAGAAACCGAAATTAAGGTGGACTTTCTGCGCCTGCGCATGCCCTCAATTTCTTTTAAACTAGTTTAAAATCTTAGTCTCAATATTTTAAACTTTAAATCGAGATTAAATGGCCTAATCAAAGATGAATAAATCCTGTTGTACACTGTACTTTTTTTTTCCCCCACTTCAAATCAGGTTTTAGCGAAACCACTTCGGCCAAACCTGTTTTTATTAATTGAAATTATCCGTAAAAATCTAGTTTTAGCAAATGTGTTTCCACCTTTCTTTTGCTTTTCAAATTAAAAAAAAAAAAAAATGCCTTAAATTGATTCTCTTTTTAAAAATCAAGTTTTACTGTCGAAACGTTTTTTGAGAAGAGGTTTTGGTGGAAACAGGTTTGATCGAAAGGTGAATCCAGTTTCACAAAACTAGTTTCATCGATTGAAACCTGTTTCAAAAATACGGTGTAAAAAAGGTATTAAAATAGGATTAAGCGCTTTAAAATAAAGTTAGAACAAACTAAACAAATGATTAAAATAACATACAACATAAAAAATAAAAAAATTATATCTACCAGTAAAAAATAAAATAAACAAAATAAAAAATAACACGCGAGATTATGTGTTTTATCCCAACGCATTTTCAATCCTTTCTATAAATATCGAAAGCAAAAACAGATGTTTAAAATACACCCACCGCTCGTGATTTTTTCACGCTAAAACCGTTTACGGAAGAAAAAAAAAATCTATTCTTATAAAATACTACCCCCAAAAATAACACACGCGTAAAAATACATAAAAAAAACTTTATTTTATTTTTTCTTGACAAGCTAAGCCAAGAAAAAAAAAATAGCGCTGATTGAATATTTGCCATCAAGTCGAATCGAGGGAGGGAGGGAGGGGGGAAGAGATTTATTCGAGGAATTCAAAAACGATGTGTCAAGGAATCCATGGAAAAAGGGAGTCCATTGTTGTAGGGGGAGGGAGATGAATGAATAGGAGGTGAATTGAGAGGTCAAATATCGAAAAGGAATCGATCGATCGATCCATAGGCATTTTCATCTGTCACTTTCCAACGTTTAACAACCTATTCCGACGTCTACAAAAAATTCAATACAAAAAAAATTATCTATATCGTTCTTTCATGCTACGCACTTCACTCTGGAATTGAGGAGAAAAAACCGACTTCTTCATCAAAAAAATAAATAAAAAAACCAGCTATACGTTAACATAAGATTAAATAAATGCCAAATGGTATTCTGGCTAAAAACCCTTTTTAATCTACGGTATACTTGAAGCCAATTTTTACTGGTACAAATCAAGGTGGTAAAAAGTACTGTATTTACTAGTACACACCCGGTAGTAAAATTAGAAAAGTATAAGTTAAAATCCAGTAATTAATACGTTAACATGAGATCGAAATAATAAACACCTGATGTTATTGAAACCGTCATTAATCTGATAATAATTAATCATGCTAATACTTCAAAAATTATTGAAGGCACAATATGGTAGTTTCAAAACTTTTTTTAATGACTTTCCGGTTTTTATTTTATAAGCAAAAATAATAATAAAATAAAAAAAAAACAGAAAATATAACAATAATTTTGTCACTAAGGAAATATTAACTCGCTCTTTAGACTTGAATTTTTGGCAGACGAAGTTGCCTCATAATCTTTCGATCCATTCAAAAGTGTGATAGTGTATTTGGGAATCATAAATTATTAGGTATGTTGGTAGTCTACAATAATTATCTGAGTACTGTATTAGAGTATGATTAATTATCTAGCGTTAGAGATATATGAAATGATGGTTAGTTTACTTTTTATTGATCCACCGTGCAATGCGTTGAATCAGACAAAGTTCGAATGAGTACATTTTAAATCTCATATTTCTTATAAAAATTAAAAAAATCCGATTCGAATTAATTCAATTTTTTTTTTTTGTCCGTAAAAGTTTCTCGAAAAATTATTTTTTTTTACACTTCTTTATCGTTTATTTCGTGCTCCATGATGTAATTCGGAGACGTAAAATGTTTTAACAAGTTGACGTCATTTAGGTATAATGTTTATATCATTATATCCGTAGCTAGAGTTTGTATCTCCGAGTTACGACTTTTCGCAGTGGAAATGAATCGATTTGGTTTTGAGAGGAGTTAGGGGAAAAGTGGAAGAAGAGGGAGAGAGGGAGGGGGATAAAATCGCTGTCAAGAAAAGCTTAAGGATATCCATCCGTTCGTTCCATCGGATTGAAACAATCGATATTTGCAGCTAAAATGTGGTAGAAAAGCCCTCGAAACTTAATTGTCGCATTCGTCTTGAATATTAACCACGCGAAAGATCAGGGTCGGGATTAGTCCCAGCGGGCTCCAAATAAATCTGACTGCCACTCGCCATCACATCTCCAACAAAAAAAAAAAAAAAATACTGACCAACCACTTTTTTTTTATTTAGGAAAATCGATCAAAACGTGAAATTAAAATAAAAAAAAAAAAAATTTTGATCCTAATCAAGTTTTTAAAAAAAAAGTTACGTGAACGCAGAAATATTACTTCAAATTCGGTCATAAGACTCGTAACGACATCGAAGGAACCCATCATTTTATAATGTTATATCTGTGGATTTGTTACAAAACTCCAAGAAAATGACGTTATATCCGAGATCTCATTAGAGTATCAACAAATTCAACTACACTTAAATAGTTTTAGAACTCTGTGATTAAAGCACGTACTGCCCAAAGCTACCATCCCACATTTATTACATGTTCAAGTAAAGCGTTTTAATAGGTAAAATTAAAATATTCAAAGTTCAATAGAAAACTACCAATTCAATAGACGGCCTTTGTGAGCTGGTAGCTTTCTACAAATCCAAATTTACTCCTGCATAAAATACATGTAACTACAGTATATTGGATACCTGCCTGAACTGAATACAGTATTTGGGTTGGTAGTTTTGTGCACTACATTGTTCAATATGTGTCCTAATTAAAATTTACCGCAATTTCAACTGCTTTTCAAAAACAATTAGCGCCGCGATTAATAATTAAGTGTGATATAAGCCGCAGTTAATTGGTCTCTAAGTGATGGTTTTTTGAAAGGCTTAGAGAAGGCTTAAGTGTGTGCGGGGGGGGGGGGCGGAGAAACCAACTGGTGGCTGGAAATGAAATGTGGGGCGGGAGAAAAGCAAAATGTAGAAGTTAAACGGGCGACGAGCGAATGAAAGGCCATTTATGATTATTTTGTATATTTTTATTTTTGCGCGCTCGTGTAGGCGTTTAAGCATGCGCGTGCTTCTGCCGCTGTGGGTGGTGGTAAATGATGAGGCTGGTTGCGGAATAAACGTTTGTTTAACTTGGAAATACCCGCCGTTTTTTTTTTTTTTTTTTTTTGGGGAGAAAATTACTAAATTATTGTTGGCGCCAAGAAATTTTCTTGTTTACAAAATAACCGAAATATTTTTTTTCTCCTGACTACATTTTACGAAATGAGTCTTCACGCAACGCATAAAAGATAACGATTTAAGTAGCTTTTTGGTATAAAAAAAAAAAAAAAGTGCTTTACTTGTAGGTGGGTGGGTGGAAAAGAAGTATGTATAAAAAAAAACATGGTTTGAATTTTATATCAAATTAAAACGTATATAAAATAAGTTTATGACGGTAATAATTTAATTAACTACCATAACTAATCTCGGCGAGATTTTTTTCCTTTTCGAATATTTTACATTTTTTTTTTTTTTTTCATAAAAAAAAAAAAAAATATTTAGTTAAATAAAATACTGTAATAATAATTCTTGAGAAATGTTATTAATAATTTCTTTAAAAAATCGATTTACTTTCATATTATTACTGTATTATTTTTTTTTAAATTTTACTCGGGTATAAAAATTTGATTAAAATTGTTAAATAAACAGAAATAAAATTACTACTCTATAAAAAATTAATTAAAAATAACTTTGATAGTCTTATTTTATTTCGTTATAACGGTACTGAGAATTTCGCTGTAAAAAATGGTTTTAATAACTTGGGTTATACAGTATTGAGTAAGTTAATTCGTTGTAGTACTTGAAAATACTAAGAATTTCGTTATATTGAGAAATTGTTACACTGTACAGAGAATTTCGTTACACTGAAATATTAAATAATTTTGTACACTGAAAAATTAAATAATTTCGTTACACTGAAATATTAAATAATTTCGTTACACTAAAAAATTAAATAATTTCGATACACTGAAATATTAAATAATTTCGTTACACTGAAATATTAAATAATTTCGTTACACTGAAATATTAAATAATTTCGTTACACTGAAAAATTAAATAATTTCGTTACACTGAAATATTAAATAATTTCGTTACACTGAAATATTAAATAATTTCGTTACACTAAAATATTAAATAATTTCGTTACACTGAAATATTAAATAATTTCGTTACACTGAAAAATTAAATAATTTCGTTACACT
>JAQGAZ010001819.1:0-23976 GCA_034692225.1 Polydesmus complanatus | reverse complement strand
AAGGAAAGTCGTTCATAGTTTTAAGGAAAGTCGCTCATAGTTTTAAGGAAAGTCGCTCATAGTTTTAAGGAAAGTCGTTCATAGTTTTAAGGAGTATCGCTCTTGTTTTAAGAAAGTCGTTCTTATTGTAAGGGGAAAGTATTTCGTTCTTATTGTAAAGAAATCTGTTCTTATATGTAAGAAGATCCTTTTTATTACCGGTATTTAAGAAAATCATTTTTATTTTTAATAAAAGGGGTTTTTATTTTCAAGAAAATGGTTTTTATTTTCAAGAAAATGGTTTTTATTTTCACGAAAATAGTTTTTATTTTCACGAAAATAGTTTTTATTTTCACGAAAATAGTTTCTAGTTTTAAGAATATTAACCTTAATTTGAAGGAAATCGTTCTAATTTAAGGAATAAAGTTGACCACTGAGAATATGACTCAAATCAGCCTAATCGAAAGGTTCCAAGTTTTCTCGGATCAACGTGAAAATCCCATCTTGGATTGAAAATCTTCTCTGTATTTCCGGCTCAAATCTTTTAGATTTAATTAAGCTTATTAGTCTAAAATTAAGCGGAAACGGCGAGTACATTAATAGAAGCAATATTATCGTATGTAGATTTAGATAATTAGAAAAAGCCATAGCCACTTTTATTAATTAAAAAGTGACGTCAAATGACACCACAATTCATAAGAAAATCACATAAGATACAGAAATTTTCCTTTTTTGTTAAAAAAAAAAAAAAAAAATTCTTTCATTAACCGCAAAGTGTTTAGTATCGCACGTACATGAACTGGTTTTAGTCGAGTGGAATTGAGGGCGAGTTTTGTGTTTGTCTAATACATTTGCACCCTGTATATGTCTCTCATGCTGCACCGGCTTTATTAAAAATGTTGATAAAAGTATAAGAAAAAAAGCATGAGTAAGCGAAATCTTAAGCAATTTTTAAATGCTATATTTTGTTAAAAGGAGTAGAGAAAAGGTAGGCAAAGGGAGGGGGGGGGGGGCGGAGGGTTAAGGGTGAAAAAGCATCCCCGAAACAAAGTCTAGTGTGCCTTATTTGATAGCAACAGCTCGTTCTTAAACCAAATAAGCCTGGTGGAGAGTGAGAGGGAGTGGAAGAGTGAGAGAGAACTGTGGCATAGTAATGTTTCTGTATGCATTGTCGATAATTATTTTAATAATGATTTTGCAAGTGTTTATTGTAATTATTGGTGGCGCCCTTTCAACCTTTACCGCTCCCCAACACTCCTAATCCTTCATAATCTGGTATAACAAAAAAGAGTGAGAGGGAGTGGAATTAGAACGAAAGAATAGGATAGTGAGGAGGCAGAGAGTGGAAGAGTGAGAAATTGGAAAGTGAGAACGAGTGAGTCGACTGGGGAGAGTGAGTGGAATTAGAATAAAAGAGTAGAATAGCGAGTCCGAGTGGGAAAGTGAGAGAGTGGAGAGCGAGTGAGCCTGTGAGAGTGAGTGGTGATGGAGAGAGAGTCATTAACCCAAATGTTTTTCATTCACTGGTTTGATTCACCTAAAAAGCGGCTTTCATGTATGATCCTTACGTGTGCTGCTCGCCTCTCCTCTCCTACCTTCCTCATGTCGTCTCCAGAGGGCGTTCCGAATCAACAATTTGACCTCGGATTTAAAAATAATCAATTCGCCTGACAAATTCTTTCTGCGGATATTTCACCCCTCTACAACTCTCTCTCTTCAATAACCCCACCACCCTCTCTTTCGATCAATTAAGCGCTTATTACCACGCGTACACACCCAATTAAATCAATTTTGTGCACTGCAAAAATTATAAATATGTACTGTATTACGCGAGCTTATATTTATATTTATAAAAGAGCTTAATGAACCCAGTTCTGAACGGGTCAATATCGACGATCGACGTAATTTTAAATTTTAATCGAGAGTAAACCAATTAATTAATCGAGATTTTTAATCAAATTTTGTGCATAGTAAATATTATGCGAGTTTAGATCTGTATTTTAAAGGAGATGAATGAACCTAGTTCTGAACGAATCAATTATTTTTGTTGTGCTGTCTGTTAAGGGAAGATGAGATCAACGGATTTTTATTTTTTAATCCGGATTTATCGATTTAATCTTGGTTTAAAGAAAAAATATTATGGAATAAAAACTCAAATTTAAATCTAGGTTAAAGAAATCCGATTGGTAAGACGCATGCGTGTTTGTATTCATTTCTCACAGCTGATATAAGAAACACAGCCGAAGAAGAGAAGCGTGATGACGTCAGCGAAATTATCATAAATTTGAGCTTGCGCGACTTACGAACTCGTATTAGCGTAATTAAATACACACTCGAGGTTAAGTGAGGAGGAGTAGGGGGAGGGAGGGAGGAGGCTTTAATTGGAGCTGCAATTACGCCATTATTAATTGATTTCCGAAGACACGATTGACCTTTAAAAAAAAAAAAAGCCTTAACATTCATTCAAATGACGTCACGATCAGTGCATATTATTAGTTACGGATACAGCTAATACGCTTACCGGATGTTAATCCTCCTTTTTAGACTGAGCTCAGGTGGTTAAGCCACGTGATTAATCTATGTTGCATTAAATTTCTTTTTAAAAGTTTAAATCGGGTTTTAGGTGGTTCAATCTGGTTTGGTAGTTTCAATCTGGTTTAGTAATGTTATACTACAGTACATGTACAGTAGTAAAAGAAAAAAAACGTTTAAAAATACAGGAATTAAATGGTCTGCGCATGCGCCCACTTTTTTTTTTTACATTAGAAATTGTACGGTATTAATTGTTAGCACCGATAAGAGAGGAAATGGGGTCAGGTGAACTAGTTTAGCTTAAACCTGTCTGGACAATAATCATTATAATTTTCCCTTCGCGACAATTGGATGATTTGTGAGCCCTAAAACTCCAAGGTGTGCTTCAGTTGTTTTCAGCCATTATCCCCCTCTCCAATCCCCTCCCCTTCTCTCTCCTTAAACCCTCCGTACCAACCCCGCTCCTTTTGTCCACCCTCTCCGGGTTAACCCCCTCTTCGTCCTTCGATCGTGTCCTCAATACCCTTCCTTCTTTCGCTCCCGAACTGTTTCATTCCCTTCGCATTCATTCAACGCGCTTCTAAATCTAGATTAAACTGGCTTAATTCTAATTTAAACTTTGCTAGCGATTAGTATTTCGTTTTTAATTTCTAGATTTAATGCGATTTATTCAATAACTATTTCATTGCTGCTGTTGGATTTATTAATCTAGATTAAAGACTCAATCAGTGATGTAAACTTTTGGGTTAGCAACTTGACAATCAATCTTGGTTTCTTAATCTAGATTAAGATACTTGATTGTTTTTAATTAAACCCCAATTACAGTATTAACCTAATACATGCACAGTAGTTTTAGTGGCAACATTGAATTTATTAATTCAAATTAATATGCATTTTTTCACCAATGGAACTTTTAATCTAGATTACGTGTATTTTGTTTTTTACTAAACCGGATTAAATTTTCATCGAACTGGATTAATTGTTAATAAAACGCACTTTTTTAGAACTTCATCAAAACTTAAAACCAAATTTAATGAAAATGGGGTGTGCGCATGCGCAATTCTTTATCTCGTTATTTTTCGTTAACTTTTTTTTTTTTTTTTTAAGTAACTTGAAATTATTTTTCCATTTAAAAAAAGGGAAAAAAAGTTGGTAATAAATCAATAATATTAAAGCTGAGGTAAGAGAGAGCGAGTGTTCGTTCGGCTTTAAGTGTGTGTGTGGGCTAAGCTAAAGCCTACGTAGGTAACCCACAGCCACTAATCTAGTTCTATTATTGCAATGTAATATATCCGCTTAACCACTGAGCTTAACCGCCGATGGGGCTAACCAGCCCAGGCAACTTAATCTGCATCGATGCTACCCAAAAGAAAATGAGATTAAAAGCTGATGAAAGCGTGGAAAAACTTTCGCAGAGGTTAAAATATATACGCTCGCGATCTTGGAGACATTCCAAAAATAAAAACAAAACAACAACTTGGATTCGAAACGAAGAACGGCTTTCCATAGGAATCTATGCAGAAAACCGGAGTTACGTTCCCAACAACAACAAAAAAAAATTCAAATCGAAATTTCGAAACTATGATTTTGCAATATTATCTTTATAATATGCCGATAATACGTCATTATTTTATGGTGAAAAAGAAAAGCTTCAAAGTGAGAAGATTCGAAATGAGGCATCATTTATTATGGGAAACTATGTAAATCTCGGATATATGTTCAGAAATGGAAAAAAAAAACGGATTTAAAGTGAAAAGATTCGAAATGAAGCAAGGTTTTCCATAGGAGAGCATGTAAATGTCGGAAATGCGTGCCCAAAAATAATAATAATAAAAAAAGTAGTGTAATAATTGAATGGCAATTAGAAAAGTGACGTCAAGAGTGCTGTTAACGTCGTCATTGAACCGGAAGCAGCTTATTTATACTATCTCGTTTCAAAAAATGTTGTGGTTAGGTGTTTCTAGTCTCGTTTAACGCGTATCACGTTATCTCGTTTAACAACGCCTCGTCAATTTGAAGGAAAATACAGTACATGTACATGTAGTTCTTACATGATTGTATTTTAAAAGCAAATCCATGCTTGCTAACCCCCACCATTGCCACCAACATAGATTAAATCGAACTTAATAAACCAACTGCGAGAGAAGCATTAACCGGAAGTTGCGTACAATCCTAAAAAAAAACACCCTAAGGTGTATCTTGTAAGTCAACGTAATTTCGGACATTTGATCTCTTTAAGTGGTTTAAGCGCTGAGGGGGGAGAAGGGGGTTGGGCGGAGAGGGTGTGGGTTGGAATTAAATTAATAAGAGGGAGGTGAGGGGTGATGTGATCCCCTGAGCTCTAATCGTCGGTCATTTTTAATCTAAGTGCTTGTTATTACACGTTTCAAGGTGTTGTAATTCAACAGATGATAAAAGCAGAGGGTGTGGAGAGGAAGTGAGTTAACTTAAACCCAGATTAACATCTCAACATACACCACATTTAAATCTAGATTAGACTTAGTTTAGTTAAAAAACTTCTCTCTTAGTTATTCTAGAAAGGTAGGTTTTTACGTCGCTTAATCTAGTTTAAGAAATCGGACGGAGATCAGAGTTGCTTCGTTTTATTTAAGCCTGGTTCTACCAGCTCTTTAAACCGTGTAACCTTAAAGTCTACGGTTCTGTAGGTTCTGCGCATGCGCCCAACTTTATTATTATTATTTTTTTTAGTAGTCTTAATCTCGTTTTATGCTAATTTTATTTCGTTAAACCCATGACTAATCTATATTATTTCTAACAACACAAAATAAAGATTAACAGGAAAATTCTACCGCTTGTAGGTTCTGCGCATGCGCACAACTTTATATATATATATATATATATTTTTTTTTTGAGGAATGTTAGTCTCGTTTTTGACTAATCTTATTTCGGTAAACCACCTCACTAATCTATATTATTGCTTCAAAACAAAATAAAGATTGTACGGTTTGGTGCGTTCCGCGCATGCGTACAACTTTTTTTTTTTTTTTTTTGAGGAATGTTAGTCTCGTTTTATGCTAATCTTATATCGGTAAACCATCTCACTAATCTATATTATTGCTAGCAAAACGAATCAAAAATCGATTAACCGGAAAATCATACAAATTGGTGGAATTCTGCTCATGCGCACAACGTTTCTTTTATTTTTTTAAAAAAAATATTATCAAAAAATTATTATTGAAACCTTAAACTTGGTTTAGTACGCACGTTGTTTAGTGTACAGTGGTTGATGCGCTTTTAG
This sequence comes from Polydesmus complanatus, assembly GCA_034692225.1. NCBI lineage: Eukaryota > Metazoa > Arthropoda > Diplopoda > Polydesmida > Polydesmidae > Polydesmus > Polydesmus complanatus. Next base: position 18,206 of record JAQGAZ010001819.1, on the reverse strand, counting down.
GAAGCAGTCAGCAGGTAAAAATGATGGATAAGATGAATGAAAAGAAAGGGAGGGAGGGAGCAATATGAATGACAATGTCTGTCGCCGAATGAACTGCTGACCACCAAGCAAAATGATTACGCGTTGACAATTAATAAACTACTGCTGCATCCAGCTCATCTTCATCATTTTTTTTTTTTTATCATTGAAAAAAAAAAAATAATACTATCTCACTCTGTCTCAAAGCTCTCTTTAAAAGAAGGGAAAAAATACATAGAATTTCATTGTGATTTTTTTTTTCTCCACACAACTTTTTCTCTCGAAATTACCTCTCTCTCTCCATCGCTCTCTCTCTCTCTCTTGTTTTTTCCACTTTAATTTGAAATATTTCCGCTGGTGTCACCTTCAGCCTCTCTCTCTCTCTCCTTCTCTCTCTCTCTCTTAAACTTTCCCTCGCTTCCAAACTTCCTTCGAACGCCACGCCCCCTTCGCATGCCCTACCCCTCACCCCCTCCCCTCCCTTCACCCCACCCAGCAACTCCTCCTTCCTTCTATCTGCATCTCTCACATGTGACTTCCCTTCCACTCATCATCCCCCTACCACCACCACTCCCACACCCCTTTATCCCCTCTCTCGCTCCCTTATGTTTTTGTCTCTCTCTCTCTCCTTCGCTCGGTGCAAGCATATCACCATAACGACAGCCACGTGACTCCCACCCAACCCCCTACTTTCAACCCACCTCCCTCTCGTCTCTCGCTGCGGTTGCTATGACAACTGTCACGTGATGGGGATGGCTGGGTGGGGGGGTTATCCCCCTCCAACAGTTGAAGGCAAATGGAGAGTGGTGAGTGGGTGGTGGTTAAAGGGAGTTGTGTGGGTGTTGGGAGGGAGAGAGAGAGAGAGAGAGAGGGATAGAATGAGAGAGAGAGAGAAGTTTGAGAATTGCTGCAATAATTCAGGGGGAACTACCTTTAAAGGAATCAGAGTCGTTAAAGGGGAACCACTCTCTCCCTATCTATCTCTCTTGCTATATTGAGATTTAAAGTTGGTTTAAGTTTTAATTTTCAGCTTTGTTTAATCTCGTTTAAGATTTTATTGAAAAGATTTATTCATTCTTTTTTTTTTTTTTTGATTTTTTCAAAGTACTTTTGAATAATCATTATTAATTTTTTTAAAATTGTTTAATTAAAAGTTCGTTAAATTTTTTTTTTTTTGAGGTTAATTAAGCTTCAGAATTGATTAGATGTTTTCTTTGATTGGGTTAGAAAATTTCTTTCGTTGATTAAATTAGTATTTATTATTATTAATCAAGTAATGTTGACAATAATTATTATTTTTTTTTGGATTAAGTCGACTTAATTTATGATTGAAATTTTTTATATTATACAACTCAGATTTAAATTTTTTGCAGTTTATGCGCATGCGCGGAATTATTGAACTTACTTTTAATCGCTTTAAAAAAAAAAGTCTACGCATGCTCTCAGCAGTAAATTCGAATGCTTTTCCTTCTACGTTTATTTGAATCTGCTTTTACCGGTAGCAACAACACAGATTAGTCATTTGGTTTAAACAAACTGCGATCATTGTAATACCAGCTTTACATAAAACTAGTTTTAATAGTAATACATTGCATGTAATAAAAACATGATTACAAGTTTAAAGCCTCATTTTTAATATGGCGCTTTCCATTATTGTTTTATCGTTGTTAATCAATTAAGTTAATAAGAAAATTTATGTTGATAATAATGCCTTAATCTAGATTTAAGTAGAGTAAATAAACTTTGTAGAATAAATTTCCAACTTATTACTTATTGAGATTACTTATTACTTATGCGCATGCTATAATTTTTTATGCTTTATTTCCCTTTGTTTTATACTTTGGTTTAACAAATATATGTACGAGGTTTACCGTTTACGTAAAACTAATTTAAATCAAGTTTAAACGCGGCTTCCGTTATAATGAAAAGCGCTATACATATACCGTATTGAAAATCTGGGGTTTATATTACAATGTTCGGAAATTTGGTGTGCACTTGGCTGATGGTGCATGTAGATTGAGTGTACATCGACTATTCGAACAATGTTGAAACATTATTATTGATTGGTTGCAGCGAAGATGCGCATGCGCATATGTTGGGGAAATTTAATCTTTTGATATTTTTCAAAAAATTCCGATATTTTTGAAATCTGATTTTCTTATAAGAAAATTAAACATTTTAGTTGGGCAGGAAGTTGATTAGTGCGCGGCGGCGGCAAATATGGAGAACGTTGATGAGTGGAAATTGAGCTTTCGGTCGTTATGCGCGTGCGCAGCAAAATAATGTATTTTTTTTTTTTTGTTGTAAACATCGTTATTGACGTCATCATTCAATACCCTTTATTTTTTCAATAGTCGCTCGCTAATCTAGATTTATTTAATCTACGGTTTGCGTTGATCTTGATTCGATAAATCTAAGTAGTTGCTATCAAAAAATTAAGAGATTTAAAGATAAAAAAGTAGGCTTTAAATGCGGATTAAATCGCCTAAAATTTGGATTGAGAATTTGATGATCTCGTTTTATATAATCCACGTTTTATGCTGATCTCGGTTTGTATAAGCGGAAGTGGTTGATTAAAAAAAAAATTATATCAAAAATTTAAGCTTAAAGTTTTTGAAAGTAATGTAAGCGCATTTTTGAGTCTACGCGTGCGTACTTTTTTTTTTTTTTTTTTAAAAAAAATATTTGTTGTTTTGATTTAGAAAAATGGTTTTACTAAATCTTGTTCAAGAACAAATTTGAAGTGGGCCTACTGTAGTGTTAAAAAAAGGATTTTTAAACAGAAATTTGTTGAAAGTAGCTTAATCTAGATTAATAAAATTTAGTCTTAGTTTAGGACAATTAAGGGGGAAAAATGTACCAAACTTTTGAACCAATCCAGATTAAAAAATAACATTAGATTAATAATCTAATTTTTGAAACACTAAAAACTCTTAATACTGTATAAGCATCAAGTTTAATACGGTATATGGTTTAATCAAATTAATCTAGATTAACAAAATGCAATTTCCTGTTTTTAATAAAAAAAAAAAAAAGAAAAACAAATATACAAAACTATAATAAAAATCAATATCTTAATCTGGATTACAAAATATAATCTTGATTTTGGGGTGGCTAAAAAAATGTACAGTAGCTTAAATCAATAGATTCAATACGAAACTTGCTTAATCTAGATTTACAAAAAAAAAAAAAATTCAATACAATCTAAATTATCAAATTCTTATTACAGTTCTAGATTCTATTAATCTAGATTTCTAAAATTACTCTTAAACTAATCTAGATTTCTAAAACTACTCTTAAACTAATCTAGATTAATAAATCCATTAACATAATTATTTTTACTATGATAAAAGTTTGAACAATAATTGAATAACAGGTAGTTTATGTCGTCACCAATGCGATTGACCGGCTGTTTTCTCCACGTAATGACGTCATAGATGGAGCTTGTCCGGGAATATTCGAGATGTCCCTCGCGCTGTTTGGAAGTTTTAGTACTTTAGTGTAGACGTCGTTTTTGTGTTTTTTATGTATTAAAAAGGGAGTGGGTGAGGTTGGCGGGGGGAGTAAAGGAGGGGGAAAGGGAGGGAGGGGGTTGGGGGAAGTATGTTTGCGGAGGGTGTGCGCATGCGCCGGCTGTGAAATGAGTGCACTGCCTGTCGTTCGATTGGTTGCTGTTAGGCTGAGCGGGCTTGCGCGCGAGAGAGTGAAAGAGAGGGGAAGAGAGAGGGGGAGGGGGTGGTAGTAGGGGTTGAAAGGGGGATGGGTTGTGGATGGGGGGAAGCAAAATGGCTGCTGATATTGAGGGGGAGTGATGAGAAACCGGAAAATGTCTCATCGGTAGTAAAGACATTTAGCGGCAAAGTTGCGCCAAATGCGTTTTTTTTTTCTTTTCCCTTTTCTGCCTTTTTTTTTTTTTTTTGCTTCTTTTCCTTTTAATTTTAAAACTTTTGTTATTAAAGAGAAAATTTCTCTCGCTCGTTGAAGTTTCGTTGGCCTCCGCGCGCCATATTCAACCAGCAGCTCGAACGTTGTCGTCTACGTATGCAACGCCGACGGCCATAGAATATAATAATATATCGTAGAAAGAGATATGACGAGACATCCGTTCGTTATTAAAATTCTCTCTTGTCTTCTTCGTCTTCAGCGATTACCGGTACATGTACTTTGGAATACAGGTACATTATATCGATAATCGAAAATCAAATGTCGTGACGTCATTTGCTAAGAAAATCAATCGTTAATAATAATGGTCGTGACGTCATAACTAATGATTTTGTTTACCACCGGAAGGATCCAAAGTTTTATTTAAGTCTGTTTTTCCGATGATTTCAGTTTGATTTTACGAATTTCTTGGTCTGCGCGTGCGCGCACATTTTTTATTTTATTTACGAAAACTCGGTTCTCCAGAATGGTTACTAAATCCAGTTTTAGGCATTTTAATTTTTTTTTTTTGGTCACTTTTGAAATTGAAAGTTTAAAAGTTGTTTAATCTAGGTTAAGAAAAGCTCGTTAATCTAGCTTTATTTATTCTTCTTGCACCTTGTATCGCTATTTAAACTTAAATTAATATCTTAATCTAGATTAAAGAATAAATTCTTAACTTAATCTTATTTTAAAATACGCGCAGATCTCGTCTAAAGAAATAAAGCCACATTTTCCATCACAATTTAAACCGTAAAGTCAAAACAAGTACAGTAGTAAGTTTAATCTAGATTAAGGAAAATGTGGCATTATTAATAATTGAAAATGAAATGCGCTTAATTGGGTTAAACGTTGGTAATTAAGCGCAGCAATTAACTAATTAGGTGCAAATGAGCTTAACATATTGCCTACTTAAATAATAGACAGATTCTCTCTCTCTTCAACTGACCAGAGAGAGAGAGAGAGACAACAGGTTGGTCGACCACCACTCCCTTTCACTCACTCATTCCCTACCACTCTCTATCGCTCTTTACTATCGATCAAATCTTGTTGATTAAAGATGTCAATAGCATTGAATCAATAACACACGTGTGGATGTGCATAGGGAGGTAGAAAGGGGAGGGAGCGGATGTCATAGCAACGCATGCGATAACACACGCGCGCAGCAGGAGGAGGAGGGAGGAGATTGCGCGTGAGCCACCGCACAATGAGCCATCTTTAGTTTATTCTAATCAAACTTTAAAGCTTACCTTTTAAACATAAACAACAACAAAAATCTTATCGCAAATTAATTATTATTAGCGAACTTTTCAATTGGAAAAATTGAAATCATATTATTAAAAAAGAAATGTCAATTTTATTAGCAAAATTATTTTGGTGGGGGGGAGAGGAGTGGGGGGGGGGGGGGGGAAAGATTTATAAATCTTTTAAGTCTAAATTGTAATTTAAAAGGTTTCCAGACATTTTGTAAATCGTAGAATTAATATTTAATTTAACATTTGGAGCGTCGATTATCCGAACTACTGTAGTTGGGAAAACCAGTTTGTTCGGATAATTAATTTTTTTAAGGAATGTTAACAAATTTTAAGGGAATGGATAAATATTTTATATAGAAATCGATGTTCTACAGTAACAAAATTTTTTAGGAAAGGATATAATTTTCCCCAAATTTTGTTTTGGGCAAGAGCGAGCTCCTTTAAAAATGCAGGTCTCCGACATTTGTCTTAGGGGCCATAATCCGACGGTGCTCAAAATGCTCGCTAGACAAGTGAAATCGGGGGTGAAACCTCTAATCGGCTAACTGATCGTTCGAATAATCGAGGAAGCCGTCCTCTAATGTGCGTTGTTTTGTTATGGAAGGTCAAAAGTGTTTTTGATTACGTAGCTGCGCTGCTGGGAATCGATGCACGTGCGTCGTTGGTGTTTACAAAATGATATTGGAAGAGATATCGGTGCATAACATTATGGATTGGCCTCGAATTCAACATCAATGATCAATTTCATCGCTATTTATTTATTATTTTCGTTCTTACATTTCTTCTTCTTTTTTTTTTTTTTTTTTTTTTAACTTAACCATAATTTTCATAATTGCGAGTTATTTCCAAGCGTTTATTTTGTTTTCTTCCATATTCTCAGTTGCCATATACATTGATGAACACGCTGTCATTTCGTTCGCTCTTATTATGCACTACTTTTTTCATTGTAAAATGGTTAGGATGACGTATGAGAGAAGCGAACATGTGTGTGGTTAAGTTATTTTCTTACGTTTGACGTATTATAATCATAATACCGGTATAATGTTATCTCGACGTTGCTTCCACTTTACTCCCCCCCTCCCCCCTTTAGTTTATGACCGTTTGAGGATTTTCCGAAAACAGCGCTCAAACAAATTTTCTGGGATTGTCTCTAATGGGCCACTGTAAAAAATTAAGGTAATGAGAAAAATAAGGCAGCAATAGGCGCTGCGCAAACTGGGTCGATTTTCCTTATATTGAGAACGATTTTCTTTAAAATACCGTAGGAACGATTTTCTATGTGAATAATAACTATAAAAAATAAGAGCGAGTTTTCTTCACCTAAAGGGACGAGAGTTTATCCTCCTCCGGAAGACACGTCACTACTGTAGTTTTGGCAGGAAATCATAAGAGAATCGACTGGGATAAACGTGTAAAAAGGAGGATTGAAGCATAGTGGGATCATGGGATGAGTTACGTTTATAATAATATGGAAAATTATTGTCTTAGTGAATTAGCATAAGACTAGAGAGAGAGAGAGCGATGAGGTGGAGTCAGCAGTCACTTGGGTCTTCAACTCTTCACCTCACCGCGCATGCTCCAGGCGATGACCGGAAAGACCATCTGATGTGCTGCTGCACTTGTTGAATTCCTCCTGCTCTGTGTACACGTATGGCACCAACATGCTAAAAAGTTAGAAATGACGTCATTTCTATTGTTTTATTAGAGATAAAAAGGACATTAATAATAATTTATTTGGGAATTGTAATGGCGACCTTGTGCGCCGCAGACGCTTGAAATTTGACCGTGTTCTGCACAAAGCTACCAACCCAACAATTTAATTAAATTCGTCTTCGTATAGTCAAAATATGACGCGTGATAATAATTATCGATTAACCGACCGTTATGGCTACGTCCAACAGCACAAACATTGAGGCTAATTAAAAAAACAACAACAACAAAGGCCATTATTAAATAAACAAAACTTTATAAAATAAAAAAAAAATGGAGTATGGGTTGCATTCGCAGACTATGAGAAAGGATGGATGGAGGGAGAGACTGAGTGAGAGAAAGAGAGTGACCCCTCCTAAACGAGTTCATTTGACCCAGGCCGCGTTCACCTTGCCTCCAGCTCAAAGGTTGTGATGACGCTAGAAGGAGCTCCTCCTCATTCTTAGCCTCCTCTCAAGGTCAACCCCGGCGTTAGTAGGTACGCGCGCGGCATACCTCCCTCCCCTCATCTCTCGCATTAATCTAGATTAGTGATCGCCGTTTAATGCTTTTTTTCTTAGCAGCCATTACTGTATTTATTAATCTAGATTATTGGGTTTTTTTCTTGCTCCCATTTTGCTCGTAGTAAGTCTTTTGTTTAATCTAGATTAATAGTGTTATTGCCTTTACCAGGAAGATTTACCGGTTTTATTAATCTATATTAAACGACTACAACTTTAGTACACACCAATTATTAGAACACCCGCGCCCCATCTCCATTCACCAGGTCCCTTCTAGAACTTCTGCCCAAACCCTTGAATTCATCGTCTTTTAATCTTTATTTTGCGCCTCTTGTTTTGGTGACAACAACTCAGCTTATGTCACACTTTTTTTTTTTTTTTTTAAAATGTATTAACTAAATTTTAACTACGGTAGATTGTAATGAGAATAAACTTAAAAAAGAAGAATTTAAATGTAGGGGATTTTTTTAATTAATTAAAATTTTTAATTTAATTGAATGAATGTGGTTGATTCGGTGCGCTTTAATAATGGAAGCAGCGTCGTACCACTCGCTCATCTTTAATATTATTTGATATTTGTGGGCTAGTGTGAACGCGGTTGTAATTTAGTGTGTGTGTGTGGGGTGGAGTACCGTGAATGGAGGCTACGATGTACTGTTATCATCCGATTGACTCTACTGCGCATGCTCCTATAAAAGAAAGCTCTTTTTTTTTTCTATTTATTTATTTTTTTTTTTCTATTTTCGCTTCTAGCGAGAGAGGGAGTGAGTGAGAGAGAGTGGGTATAGAGAGAGCAGGCAGCAGGGTATACACGCGTGTGCACCTTGTGTTTCCCTGGCGTAGAGGCTACTTGTATGCGTCATCCAATCGTAGTTTTTGGCCACGTGCCTAAATACTCTTTCTTCTTCGGCTTTTGATTCAATTCCATCTCAGCACGTGCTCCCTCTCTCTCTATACTGTCGCTCTCTCTATCTATCTCCACTGCTGCTGCTGGCCTATGCTAAAAATATTGCTCTTCAATATCATCATCAACACGGGTTGTTTAACTACGGTTGCTCAAATTGCCCTACTTTAAACAATATTCAACTCGTTCTCGGTTTATTGCTACAGATTTCCGTAGAAAAACTAAAAATAACTAGATTAATCGAGCTAATTTTAAGATTTTTACGGTTGCTCGAACTGCCCAACTTCTAAGACAAATCAACTTTGTTGTTTGTTTCCGTATTTTTCAGGGCAAATTTCTCCGTAGAAAAATTACGGAGAATGTATTTTGTTGTTTCGAGGAATTCTTTAATCTACATGTATATTAATCGGCTTAATCTTAAAGAGTTTTGGTAGGGAAAAAAAATTATGAACTGTTTCGATCAAGATTGTCATACTGGTTTAACTAAAAGTGATAGTAATATTTAAATAAATTGTGCGCATGCGCAGACCTTCAAATGTTTTTTTTTATTATTATTATAAATAAAACTTTACCTACCGTAATCATTTTTTTTAAAATTTAATATTTGATAGCAACCACATGGATTAGTTACATGGTTGACTTAAGTAAAAAGAAGTTTAAATAAAGCTAAATCTTTTTTTGATTATTCAAAATTTATAAATCTAGATTTATTCTAAGTTTGGGTAATTTCGTTAATCTGTAAATCTAGATTTAACTCGTAAATCTTTATTTATTTATTCGGTAAAAACGTAGGTTTATAAATCTAGATTTAAAGACTTTTTATTGACAAGATTAGCTATTGTCAATTATTATTAAATTTTGTACTGTATAGTACTTTGTAGATGAAGAATGAAAACGTTAAACTAGTTTAAAAATGCCCGTAACTTCCATCATTTTTGTACGTATTACGGTAGTTATTTATTGGGAACAGCAACACTGTTTATCCACTGCACCGAAAGCAGTGTTAAAAGAGCAGCGGAGGCAAGGTAAACTAGATTAGCGGGTGGCAACTCAACTATTTATAAATAATTGTTGTTTTAATCGCCTGCTTTTAAATGTTTGACATTCCTTTGGCGCAGCTGCGATCATTACCAACACTTAGCAAATTAGGATAGAGAAAAAAATGAACATATTTTTATGAACAGTAGGGAGAAAAAAATGGCGTTAAATTGTTTATTGTACAGGAAAAGTGATTATGTAGGTATTATACATATTGCCTGAACACTGTACATACATTGCCTAAGTACTGTAATTATTATACAAAGGGATCTTTACATGAGGATTAAAACCTTTAAACTTCGGATTTATTTAATTAAATCTATACTGTGGCAAATAAATAATAATAAAAAAAAAAAAACGGACAAATTGTTGGTATCGCGCATGCGCATAACTTTTTAATCTCAAGTTTTAAACTTAAATCTTGTCCAAGTTAAATTTTACTGTGAAAAATGTAATCTCAGTTAATATACTGTAGTAATAATAAATCCCACTTTTATGTTAATCAAAAGAAAAAAACCAATTTTAAATCAAGATTAATTGTTAAATCTGGATTTAGAAATGTAAGTAGCAAATATAAAGTTTACATTAAAAAAAAAAGTTGATTAAAATTGTTGGCACTTTATTTTTTTTTAATATTTGAATCCCATAACATGATTGCACCCTGACGAAATTTATTGTATAAAAGCGCCATATAAAATTCTTAGGTTATAATTACAGTATGTACAAAATTTAATGCTGGCTCAATAAATTTGTTTCTAACTGAATTGAAGCAATAACAGGTTATCTCCAATTTTTGGCTTTTTGTGTTAAAGAGTGTTTTTTTAATGATAAAAGGCTTCTCTCTACCCACTGCTGCCACGTTTATCAAGCTTTTGTGCTATTCAACAACTACTGTACATACTATGTACTGTACGTACATGGTGTCCGTAAAAAAAGGTACCCAACTGAATCAGTATTAAATCTTATTAATATATGTAATCTAAATATTTTAATGACACATGAAAAAAGTTTATTTAAAGACTTTTTTTTTAACATTGAGTTGTTCTATTGCGAGTTTAAAATCTCTTCCTCCGGTCCCCTCCCCTGCATTGAATCCAGCTTCATCCAAATTATTGCTCCTGAATCTTGAATCACTTCCGTGTTACGCTTTTTTTTTTTTTTTTTGTTTTGTAAATCTTTTTTTGCATCACACCCCATATTTCGTTGTTTTTCTAATTATTTGCATCTTTGATATTATTTTAAGAAGTGCGCCAACATAATACTGTAATTATGATAGAGGCATGAGACAAACTCGATCAAGCTGGTGTGCATGCAGGGGGCATAGTGAGTGGGTATAATTCTTGGGTTGAGGCCGGAAGAGGATATTTTAAGCACAGAATAGAACAATTCAACGTTAAAAAAGTTTTTAAAGTAAAGTTTTTACATGTGTCATTAAAATATTTTAGATTATTAAAAAGATTTAATGACTAATTCAGTTGGGTGTCATTTTTTGACGGACACCGAGTATACACAATGCAAATTTCAGTCATTACGTGGAAAATAAGTGAAGAAAACAAATTTAGCTTAAATTGGAAAATTATCTCTTAAAAACGATTTTTTTTTAAAATTTATCAAAATAGTGCGCAAGAATGGAGTTATTTGCGTGAGCAGTTACAAAGTAAAGTAAAGTTATGAGATGGTGTGTGTGTGTGTGTGGTTTATTTACATGAGGCGTTTGTGCATAATGGCGGTTGAAATGAGTGAAATGGTAAACAATGGGTCGTAAACTCACTCACTACCAAATATATTATATTATTGTGTATGTTCATTGGAATACATAGGCAGCCGCACTTACCAAACTCCAATTATTATTACCCAAGATATTAGTCTACGACGTGTGGACTCACCTTATTATTAATAAAAATGCGTCGATCACACATACGCTTTGCACAGGGAGGAGAAGGGGGGAGTTTGCGGGGGAGGAGCGCTAGTTTTTTTATAATTATTGTAACCTACATACTGAGCGAAATTTCGTTCATACTATCTGGTACATCCGGAGTAACTTGCGCAGGCGCAGATCGATGCTTACCTTAACGATCATCGACGTATGGTCAGGTAAAAAAAAAGTTTGAAGCTTACGTCTGCTTGACGTCACTTGGCAGTGGCGATGCGAGCGTTACAATTACGTAACGTTACGTGATACGGATCGATTCGCAAACTTCTCTGACGTTAACAGTTACTTATACGTGCTTGTACGTCACTTCCTTCCTAAGGCGTTAAAGGTTTTCTAAAACCCGTAAGAACGCAAACTCTTCTTTACGTTAATTAGTAGGTGGATGACGTAATTAATTTGTCTTTCAGGACGAAACGGATCGATCCGCAAACTCTAAGTCGCACGTGCTTGGTTATTTCACTTTTATTTCGTAGGACGATCGGAGCGTTAAATGTTTCGAAGGGAAATAAGCCCCCTTGGGAGCGCAAACTCTCTTAACTTTAAGTCGCACGTGTTTGATGCTGTGCGCAAACTCCTTAATGAACTTGGCGCTAATTTAACGCGGAAAAAGTTGAATATCCGGAGTAATTTTTTTTTTAGTTGCGATACAATAATTATTAACGTTACTTTTTATTTTAAATAGAAAAAAAAAGAATGTATAAACAATTTATTGCGCGATAATAATAAAAAAGAGGTGAAAAGGTGAGTGGGCGTCATATGGTTTTTTTTTTTGTCATTAGAATTTTTGAGGGAAGAAAATGTTTGGCGGCGGCGACCATTTTGTTTGCCATTTTGGCTAAAATATTCTTCTCTTTTTCTTCCTCATCGCTTTTGTGCGCTATTTTTTTTTTTTTTTTCTTTTTTTTTTTCCAGTCTTCTCGCTTTAGTTTTCAATTTAATAATAATGATAGAAAAAAGCAGGTTATTGCACCTGTGAAATGGAATGAGATGATGATGGTTGGTGGTGGCTATGCTTAAATAAGCTTTCGAATGAGGAAATGCGCAACAAATGGCCGACTTTTTTTTTTCTTTTTCTTTTCCATCTAAAAACTTTTGCGTAAAAACTTTTTTTTTATATATAATTTTTTTTCAGTCGAAAATAAAATGTTTTATTTATTTAGATTTTTTTTTAAAAAAAAAAAAAATAGTCTTTCGATGAGTTATTATTGATGGTGGAATTTGTGTTTGCGATATTTTGAATTATTAATAATGGTTGTGCTTAGTTGTGGTTAAGCCTTAGCTGCTCTGCTGCTCAGCGCTGACCTTGTCTAAGCTCATTCAATACGAAAACAAACTCCACGTGTTTTCGCTCTTCTTCCGAGCGCGTATCTCGTCGCCATCTGGTGGCCAACTCCAACAACTCGAATCTCTATTCTCTTGCTCTGCCTATCAAATTATCATCAAAATATTTTATGAAAATAATGAAATTAATTATTATTACCGGTATGAATTTAATTTTTTATTTATTTGAAAATATATTTATTTTATAAATGTTATTGATGCTAAGCAAAATCTAAAAAGTATTAGTATAAAACTGCAATTTTAATATGGAGGTAATGTAGGCTAATATGTGTTGAAGTTATCAATGACAAAACTCTGAATTATAAGACCTATAGTTGTTCGATTAATAGAGGTTTAACAGTTCATACATGAAGTGCAATTATTTAAAACATGTGTTTATAGAGGTTTGTTATTGTTTAAAACTTTTAATTTATGGAGGTTTAATTGTTCATAACTTGGATTTTTTAGAGATTCAGTTACAGTATTTTAAATTCTTCCATTTATAGAGATTTAGTTAATTAAATCTTCGATTTATGGAGATTTAGTTGATTAAATCTTTGGATGTTCAAAACTTGTGACTTATTGAGGTTTTAGTTTGTAATTTTGATTCATAAATTTCATAAAGGTTTACTTATTAAGACTTTGATTTACAGAGGTTTATCTGTTAAAACTATATAATGTTCTTGCGTAAATATTGATATTTATTTATAATGTTTATTTCCACGTGAATTAACGAGTTGTTTTTGTTTTGTGTTTGTAGAATGCGACGGCGCCCAGTCCTCTAGGTCAGATGCCCCCAAACGAGAGTATGCCAGGGGGACCAATACCACCAGGCTTTTTTCCTGTAAGTCATTCTCATTAACTATTACTCTTTAACCACATAATTATCTGTGTTTAAAATCTTTAACTAATTAATTAATAATCTATAAAAATTGTCAGTTGTGTGTATCGTCTGCTGCTTTTGCACTCTTGTGTGGTGTTGTTGTATGTGGCGCCATCTAGTGCTCGTTCTTGGCATTCTTTATTTGTGCTCGATCCTTTCTTTAATAACACTCATCACACATTCACATAGCTTCCACTAAATCTTGCATCTTCTTCATTTTTTATTTATTTTTTGGTTAATCATTTCAATTAATAATAGTTTGCATACTTAATTAATTTTTTTGCGGTGCGTTGATTTGATTTGAGAGATTTATTTATTATTAAAACGGAATCTTGTGTGTGGAATGCGGTTCAAAAAAAAAAAGAAGCAGGCGGTTTTCGGCATTTATCGGTTATCGCGACCCAACTGGAGTGGCTATACTGGAGTGCAGAGCTTGGATAAAATTAATGGGTCGCGATAATCGATAACTACCTAATTTTCAAATTCAACTGATATTTTTGGGTTGTTTTTTCATTATTGATTTTTTGTTTTTAATTACCTAATTTTTTTTTTTTATTGGATTTTTTCCCTCTCATGTTTTTTTTTTTTTTTTTTTTTGATTTTATTAATATTATTATCAATTTTGATGATGATTTTTTTTTGTGTGTGTGGAGATTGTTGGAAGGTTTTGAAATAGCGTTGTGTAATTTGTTGCAGAATTCTCAAATGCGGCCGTCACCACCCCAACATCCGGTGTCCCAACCGTCCCCTCACCCTCAGCCCCCTCCCCCACACAATCAGATGATGCCGAATCAGGTCAGTAATTAATCATTCATTCTCTTTATCCCTTTCATTTTCAAATCGCAAAAATACATTATATTGGGAATTTTTTTTTTCTATGTATACTTTTTTTTATATGGGTGGTTCCGGTTTTAATTATATAATCAACACAGTTTTAATAATTGTGGCTTTGTGATAGAAGAAATTTTTTTTTTTATAAATAAATAATCGAGAACCTATAAAAAAATGAATTATAGTACAGTGTACTCTTTACACGTATACAGTAAGCCTACAGTATAACTACCTGTACTGTATCTGCATTTTACTTGTGCTTTTTGATTTTGAAATTCCCCCTACAAACCATGTGGCAGTGACGTCATCGAAAATGTTGTTGCTGGTGTTAACCGATAGATGGCGCTTAGCTTTCCACAATTTTTATCTAAGATTATAGGTAGTAAATCACTATGCTAAAATTAAACTACAAAAGACAAATTGCATGGAGAATTTAAACTTAATAATTATTATGAATCGCAATTCTGTATTTATCCCAATTTTATGTGTGTTCCAAAATACAGTAGTCCTTTGCTTCGGCTTTCTCAAACCACTCAACGCTCACCATTAAAACTTGATCAAATAATAATACTGTATTGCATTATGAGTTTATGACGTCACTTTTTAATTGTTATAGCTTATGAATAGTAAAAAAAATCTAGTTACTATTATAGTTTAGATTAAAATATTTTTAGTCTCAATAATATTGATTTTTTTGCTAACGTAATGGTTGGGGGTTGTTTTTTTTTTTCGTTCGCCGTGTATACTGTAGTAGAAGCAGGAACAATAGTAATAAACGTGTTTATTGGTGATGACATGAGATAGATAAGAGATAATAAAATACAATTGGATGGAGTCGATTGAATTTACTCGTTAAATGTCTTGTTTTTATTTCTTTTTCCCTCTCGCAATCTTCAATGATGATCTTGTTTTAATGGTTTTTTTATATTTAACTCATGAGAAATTTATTAAAAATCTTTTTTCGATCTAGTAGAGAAATAAAAAATAAATACCGTACATAAAAATATACGGTAATGTGATTAAATGAGATTAAGTAAGGAATAAAATCTGAATTTTTTTCGCATCCATCGAATTTATAAGTTGAGATTTAGTCTTAATCTATACTTTTAAAAAGTTATTTGGAAATTAACACTAAAGATCGTTATTTATATTATTATTAATTTTTTAAGAAACTCAAAAAGATTTCGTTAGAACGACTTTTTCAATTATATAATATCAATTTTACATTGCAGACAGTGCGATTTTCAGTATTGCTTTTGATAGAAAATGCATAAACTCTCACCTATTTGGCTCCCAAAAAATAAAATTTCTTTCGGTGTTATCATTTCCGGTTCACTACATGTCATATGAATTAAAATAATAATTAGAGAAACCAGGTTTTATTCATTCGAAAAGAGTTTTAAGAGAGAAGAAAATTTCGATGATTTCGAAAGATATATAAAATACATTAAAACAAAAGCTTATTAACTTAAGGTTAAGCGTTTGGTGCACTAAAACAGAAGTACATTAAGTGCAAAGTTAGATGTTTAATGCACTTTTAATAGTCGAAAAGCGAGTTTTTAACACTTTAATAAGACTTCAGTACCTATCTTACGAACTTTCTTTCTTCGATCCAATAATACACATGCAGGAAATGGAGTCTATAAACATTTAAAATAAAAAAAAAAAGATGAGTTAAATTTTTTTTAAAAGAAACGTAAGAGTGCAGGCTACGTGTACAGTATGTACATGTACCTAGTCGCGATCTGTGGAGAGAGAATTGAAAGACAGTCAATGTTATTGGAAGAAACATGAAACTTTTTGGATGAATTTGTCCGTTTACTTTTTTTATTTGTTAAAGGGTTCCATGTTATTTCAATGGAAAAGAATGATATTTTTTTTTCTTCGTCTTTTTTTTTTTTTTGCTTGTGGAGTAAAATCGATTGTTATTGAATCCAATTTTCGTTTACTTTTTTTCTTGCTTCTTCGGAATTCTCTTAAGAGAGTGAAATAGATGGAGAGAGGTGTTGATGTCCCTGGATGACCATCAAAACATTCGCATGGTTGTCATCACTCTTTTCACTCTCTTCTTGCACTCTAAAAGAGAGGGAGGGAGAATAAAAAAAGAGAGTTATCTGTCACATTTCAACTCTTCACAAAAACCTTAATCTTATTTTTCAAAGGCAATTTCGATTTTCTTTTTTTTTTTTATTTATATATGGTATATATTATTATTAGTATTTTGAAGGGTTAACTGGAGATTTGAGCTTTCGTTTCAACAGTTAAACGTAAAAACAGATACGCTATTACTTTTCTACTAGGGGGGAAAAAAATTATTAACACTGTATAATATAAGTTGTTGGTTCATGGCTTCCGATTTGCTTGAAAATGATGTCCTTAATGTGAAATGACGTCAGGAAGACGAATGTGAAATCCAACAATCTTTTGGTTTTTGAGTTATTTACGAGGTTTCTTTTTCACCAAAATAAAATAAAAAAAAATTACGTTTTATGAACTAAAAACAAAATGTACGATAAATATGAAAACTAGAAGATTTCAGATTTGTTTTCCAGGCGTCATTTCATCTTTAAAACGTGATTTTTAATTCAAAGATCTCCGGAAACCGGAAGAGATAAAAACCAATTAACGTTAGATTATCGTTGAGGATATCGTTTTACAATAAATATAACAATTGAGAGTGATTTAAAAAAATTTTTAGAACCGAAAGTATAGAAATATTTCTGGATATACATGTAAATGATTACTCGATTCAATTCACATGGAATTGGTGAGTGGTCAAGGCGTTCGATTTGCTTGAAAAGAACGTTATTCATATGAAATGACGTCATGGACATGAAAGTGAAATCCATTTGTTTCGATCACTTTCGCTTTCAGCCTTATTCCACTCCCCCTCCCCCCCCCCCTCCGCCTTCTCTCTTTCTCATTTTAAAACGGTCGGTGATTTGTTAAAAATTTTGTTTTTGTGCTGAAAAAGCATAGTTATAAAACCGGAAGAGATAAAAGCAAAAACCAATTTCAGATTTTTTTTTTTTTTTTGTTTAGAAATCATTTTACATATCGTACAATAATATAATAGGCAACGTCTTCTATTTTATACGCGTGTGTGTATCTCAAATTCCTATTAGTCAAATGTTTGAAACCAAACATAATTTTCATAATGCAGCATTTTTTTTTTTTTTTTTACATATGAAAAAAAAAATTGAATTTAAATCTCGAATATCTTTATTTTTTATTTATTTTATTCGTTTAAAAATAAACCGATGTTGTTTGCGTAAGATAAATTTCTAAATTGAATTTTTCCATTTCCCGTTTGAATATAGGATAATATATTATAATGATTTGTACGGTACCGGTATACAGTATGAAATATAAAATAATCAAGATGAAATATCAAAAAGTACAAGCATAAAACATTTATAAAATGATGAAGTTAAAATGGTGTAAAAGTAAAGGATTTTTTTTTTTGCTTTTCTATGCTGCGCTTAGACCTCGTTTTTAATCTTAGTTCATAACAAATAAAGATTTGTAGTACAGTAGAGACCCGCTAATCCGTCAGGCTCGGGACCGAAGCCGAACCGGATTAAACAAATAGTCAGACAACAGTACCCATATATCATTTTCGCGAGCGTTTACTTTCTAAAACTTCTTTTAAGCGAGTGTTCACTTCCTTATACTCTATTTGCGCGAGTGTTTACTTCCTAAAACTTCATTTTAGCGAGTGTTCACTTCCTAAAACTTCATTTTAGCGAGTGTTCACTTTCTTATACCGGTACTCTATTGGCGCGAGCAGGTATAACGAGGCGCGTTATAACGGGTACTCCAGGAAATAGAGACTTTTACCTTGCATAAGGTCGGGCCGTTCTAATTTTTGGATATGTTTTATAGGATGGGC
>JAQGAZ010001818.1:0-24028 GCA_034692225.1 Polydesmus complanatus | reverse complement strand
GAAATCTTAAAAACTGTAAAATTTAATAACTTGGTCTAATGATTGGACGTGCTGAGCACGCCTGGTCTGAGGATTGGGCGTGCTCGTGCACCAGGAGCACATAGGTTCCGCCGCCTATGGGTAGGGGTAAACAAATAATTAAATTTTACTGCAAAAAAAACCTATTTTTTTAAACTAAAATTAATCCATTTTATATTTAGTATTTTATATTAAGTCAAAACCATTGAAGAGGGGGGGGAGGGAGATGTCTAAGTTTTATTAAGCTTATTTAATTTTATTATTACCGGTAGAAATATCATTAATTTTGTTTGAAAATTTGAGTACCGTACAACATGTACGAGTACAGTTCAGTGTACATGTATTATGATTTATGCTGTACTGTACAATAATGCAGTATTTTTAATTTGAACTTCAAAGTTCTTGGTATGTTTACTAAGCGTCCATTTGTCAGATTTCAATTGCCTAGTCTGATATTAGCAGGCATTAAATGTGCGAATATGGGGTATTGAATGAAGGTGTGAGAGGGGTAAATGAAAGAGGAGAGGCTTTTGAAATAGGTAGGTAGCGCTGCAGTTTGTGTGTGTGCGGTGGAGGAAAGAGTAGTTTACAAAGGTGAAGGATCTTAACAACATTTTAAGCTCAACGTACTTTTTGCTTCTTCTTTAAATATACAAACGACAGCCAGAATACTGTACATGTATTGAGAAAGATTTTGGAAATGACGGAGGGAGGGTGAGGAGGCAGAGAAGAAGGAAGAGCAGGAGGAGGAGGGGGGCCGAAGGGGTGATGGACGCGAAACGAAAGCGTGAGAGTAGTTTATAAAAATTATATCTTTTGCACTTAAGAACCCTCCATAATGCGGAAATAATGAAACCATGACGTTTTTCCGAGATAAACAGGCTTTTAGTTTTTAAAATACCCTGCAATCTTAACTTTTTCTAAATGTAGATATCATAGATATGTTTCTTTATATTAATTTAATATTCTTAAATAATAACACTACAATGGGGGTATATTTACCCCAATCAGAGAGCTTGCCCCAATCTTAAAAAAAAAAAGTTAAATCAAACTGAGTTCTAAAAACAAAAAGCAAATTACAACGGTTCACATTCTGAAATTCTAGTTAAAATAAATTAATATATTTATTTACAGTGCATTTGATGAAAGCGAAGTAAGTTAAAATTTTTTTTTTTTGTTTGTATATTAGCTCTTTCTACCCGGAATAATATATTTTAAAAGTTAATTTTTCTGAATTTCGTGTAAAAGAAGTTTTCCATTCGAAGGAGATTTCTCACGTTATAGAGATGGGAAATGTCTCGTCAGATGAGATGCGGATGGTGAGGTGGTTAGGACAAAAAAAAATTTTTTTTTTTTTTTGCTACAGTATTTACCTAATTTGCAAGAGGAAGAGAGATCCTTGCATTTAAGAAATTGTGTGTATTGGTGTGTGGTCAAGAATATTATTTTACTTCGTTTATGCAAATGATCAATTTGGACATTCTACGGATGCAAATAAATATACTGTATACTAAAAGGAATGGGAGGGGAGGGGGGAAGGATACTGTATGCTTGGCTCTCAAATACCTCTAATTGCATTTTAGATGAGAAGATAAAAGACATACGCAAATTCTTTTCTTTTCTCAAGTGGTAATTATTTCCATTAATACAGTACATGTACTTGGTTACGAGAAGAAGAAGAAAAAAAATTCAAACTCATTCCAAGAAATTAAATCAGGAAATAGTCTTAATCTTACAAATCAAATAAATTAATCGTACCAAACGTAAAAAATCGGCCGCGAAAAGATAAATTTAACTTTAGCCTTCAAGTCGAAATAAAAAATAAATATGCGCCTTCAATAGCAAATGATAACATTTTTTAAAAAAACTACAATTTTTACGCTTTGGATTACTTTCTATTATGCAACATTTGAAATGTAGTGCACTTAACTCGTACTTTCCAAATTAATTTCAAAATTCAACAAATTGTAGTATGAAAGAGTTTCATTAATCATAATTTTTTTAAAAAGTTGTTAGACAAATTAACTTTTTACAATCATGTGTAACGCTGTATTTCCCGAGCATAACACTGCTGTATGATTCGTACCGTATGAAATCTCAGTCACCCCTGTCGTTTAAATAATATTGGTGCGAAATTTTTTAGAGAAATGTTAAAAATTTAGCCCCCCCCCCCTCTCTCTACCCCCCCCCCCCCTTTTTTTTTTTTTGACACCCAACTTGACCAAGCACAATTTTTTCTTGCGAATGTTTTTTTTAAACATTTATAATAATATCAAAAAATCTAATCGACAAGGTTATTACTGGTATATTATTTTAACGATATAAATCAAAAATATTTCTCATTCCTGTGTGAGTAACGTAGCAATAAAGTAAAGTCTTTTAAACGCACTCCAGCTTGTAACGCAGAAATAGATTAAATTTAATTGAAAATTAACCATTAAAACCGAAATAGCTCCCTCTAAAGCACTTTAACAAAGCTCAGTGCTTGTTTTCCGTCAATATTTTAATGATATCCCCATATTAATCGGATTTTGATTAAATAGTGATATGATTTTTTTATATGAACAATATTTCACTGTGCAAATATGACGCAAGTATTATTTGCAGAAAATGTTCCATTAAATAATTATTATAAAATCGAAATCTTACCTCATTTATTCCACCAGAATGGTCTCACCTGGTCTCTTGTTCATTTCAGTCAATTCGAGGTGAACAACCAACGATTGGTTCCTAAACAAATAAATAAATACATTTTATTTACAAGATTTAAACATTTCAATCTGAACTCTTATGCTCGTTACTTTCTGTTACTATATTTAAAAAGAATTATTATTCTTTTCTTGTGCAAATAACACGCTTTACTTATTATTCAATAAACGTTACATAATGGTACATTGCTTAATTGTTATTATTAACGCAGAACGCTACTTAATTCGGGGGAAATATTTTAAAACTAAACAAAAATAAATTATTGTAAAAATGTTCTAAAACAAATATACGGTTAAGGATTTTACTATTTCAGTAATTTTCAATAACGATTTTTGTTTTCTTGTTAAATATTTTTTCGCAATGAAACTTTTGATTAAAATCTACAGCGCGGTTCCTATTCCTACCCTATACATTTTCTATTCATTTGCACGGTAGGGATTTGCGGTGCCGTTCATTGTCACTAGGGTTACCTATTCCTCCATGTATTCCCCCATTTACCGATATTTTTGTTACGGGCCTTTTCTCTTCCAAGTGGCAAGAGATGGCGGCATAGGCAAAGTTGACCAGTCAATTTAGTTTGTTTGGGGTCGGAGCAAAGCAAAGCTAAATCACAGTGTGTGAACGGACGGATAAAGTGAATGAATCGAGGGAAGGGAGGAGGGAGTAAGAGACCTTGGTGGAAGGAAAAAAAAAGTGTTGGGAGAAGCAAAGGGAAGTTGGGAACCAGGCTATGAAACTCGCGTTGAATAGAAGCATGGAGAAAGATAGAAGCATCCCCGCGCAGGACTCAGTTAATAGGGAGACTAAGTGGGCGGGGAAAGAGGCGGAGTGGGTTTGCGGTGAAGACAACTGCATGGAGGAACAAAGTGTGGGTGGGTGGGTGAAACGGGAGACACAAAATGCCAAAATAACGACGAAAAGAATATGTACGGCTAAAGTGAGGTTTAAAAAACATCAAACCATTTTTTTTACAAACAAAATAAAAAGCAGCCGTTTGTCTTTCTTTATTCAGCTGCTGCTTCAACAATTCGAATCGTCGCCTGCTTAATTGTGGGGCCAGTGAAAGTGGTAAGAGAGGCAAAGGCAAATTTAAGAGACCAACGGTTATTATTTTTAAAACAAAATTTTAAACGCGCTCAAGATACAAAATCAAACTTTAAACAGCATTGAAATTAATCATCTTATAATGGGTCAATAAAATAGCTACAGTGGGCAAAATAATAATAATTTGCTCTGATCCTAATAAGTCGCAATAATCCTAAAATTGGACCATTCGACCGCCGCTTAAAGTGTGGCACCCGAAAATTAAAAAAAAAAATCTGGAAAGAGAGTAATCGGAACAAAGATCGAAGTTAGAAAGTTAAACAGTTGCAGAATGTCATTTGTGGGCACTAAAACGTTTAAAGACGTGAGTTTAAACAAGTTTTACGTGCCAAATAACTTGTTTTTTTTTGCTTTCGTTTTTTTATTTTTAACGATTTGGGTGGGTTTTTGAAAAAGCAAAAACAAAGTCGTTGTATCATTTCATTATTTTCACGGTATGTGTGTATCGCACCTCTACCTCAAAGAGACAATGTATTAAGAGAGTGGGGTGACCAGGCGCCTAACTAATATAACCTTGGTATAATCGTGGACAAAAACATTAGCCTCGGTTTCATGAAATAGCTGTTGTTTTACCACCTGCCAGTTAAACACAATTTTACCAATAAAATAATAATATTCATAAAACCATTTAGCATGCATACTAAACTTTTTTTTAAAACTTCTAGTTATTCACTTTATCTTCCCTGCCTTAATGAATTGGTTAATTATATTCACAATTACCCGTTGAAAGGTTAGAGAGATTATCTGATACTTTCGCCTATTTATGGCTCTCCCTGAGCTTTCTCAATGGCCAACATCGAATTTCACGGGGGAAATTATGATCAAAAATTATCAAATCTAATCTTTCAAAAAATAAATAAATAAAAACTAATAAATAACACGTTTTGAGCTTACTTTATAACAATTATTATACCCTTAAAATAAATATTATTCAATTTATTTTTGACGACTGGAACTACATGTATTAAAAATCTGAAATAATTATTTTTTTAACACCCATAAAAGCGGGGTGTTTTTTTTTTTTTTTGTTGCTATGTACGCTGTTCAATATTAATCTGCATGGCCAAATAATTAATGCGATCGGCATTTTCAAACATTTTTTTAAAATTTTATTGCGATACAGCCAGACTTAACACCAAATAATAATAATAATAATTATTATATATTATACTGTAGAGTACGGTAATATTATTATGAATAAAGAAGAACGCCAGTTTTTCAAATTCACTAAACTTGGCTTTAACAACCGGTACGCACACGCGCACTTAATGAGTTTTAATTTTTTTCGTAGTCGATTTGAAAAGTAATTAAGAAATGACGTAAGGGAACGATTTTTCTCTTGGAGTGAGCTGATATACGCCGTATGCTAGTTAATCAGTAAGCTTAAACACGCTCTCTTAAGGGTACAAAATAATACTAAATAAAAAAATTTAAAAAAAAACCAGGGAATATAACGTAATATTAATAATTGTCGAACGAATATTATTATCGGAATATTATTTTGACCTATTTTGCCGTTAGAAATTTCTATTATCAAAGGTCATTTTATTATTCTATAAAAACGAGCGATAGATAAATACAGTAGAGAGAATGAGAGAGAAAACAGGTGGTTTTTTTTTATAATTTTGTCTCGCTACAACCACGTAAATTTTGTTTTTGCCAACAACCAATGGCGTAGCACGAACGACGTAATAGCCATCAAGCAAACAGCTGTTGGAATTTGTTCAACTGTTGTTGCGGCGTCCCGAGCTATGACACGGGGCATATGTAAACGTCCCCGCCGGTGGCCGACTGAGGGGGAGGGAGGGCGAACAAAGAGAAAGAAGATGAGGCGAGACGAAATTAATCAGAATTGCGTTTATCATAATTCCTCATCTCAAATATAAACGGGTGATTTACTGTATGTTAAAAATGTTTGTCCGAAAGTGACTTCACTGTCCGCGAGATGATGAAGGGAGAGAAGAGCGGCGGAGAATGCGATCGGAATGTTCGTCACACGTCATGAACGTCAAGCAAATAAAAATGGTTTATAAAAATAATTTTGAATAATGATAATAATAAACATTGCGCAATACATACACCCATTTTGTTTACCGACAACGTTACCATCAAATTGTTAACATTATCCTCATTAGGCTTTATCACACTTTTCTTCGATACATTACAGTATAATATTATTCGACCACCTCAAAAATATTTGTAAGCTTCATTTAGTTGCACGTGCTAAGCACATTTTCGCTGAATAATGATAACGTGCAAAAACTTTGATAATTTATCGTTATCGCTAAAAATGAGATTAGTCATACTGTAGCTGTGAGAATCATTAGCGAATTTTTATCTTAGAATGTTAAATGTACTCGTCCGATAATGTATAGTTCAATACTTTTAATAAATTACTTACATAATAATTAACTACATGACTTTAAAAAAAAAATACCTTTTCGTCTTAAAAAGAAAATAATCTTTAAAAAATGATCAGTAATTTTTTGATTTTAAATTCCTCAATAACCCGATTTTAATCGTAAAACTTTTCAGTTTTTCTGCACGTACTATTGCACTGTATTCATTTTAAATTTTTTTAAAACAAATTTCCAGCTTAAATTATAAAAAAAAAAAACCCCCGAAATTTGAAATTATGAATTACAGTACTGTATTAATTTATTGTAGCTTCAGTTCTATTTAATTATAAAAAGTTTCGCCCAATTTGCTTTATTGAAAATCACACTGTGACGTTTCGCAATTTGATTTTCGTTAAAAATAAAAGTCATTCTTTCGTAAAATCGGGCAAAAGCCTGATTTGCCGAATATAATATTACGGTATTTACATAGTAAACTAAGAAAAAAGAGCAATACAGAGTTTGTGGTTATTAGGTATTTTTACCTGGTCTTTTCGAGTGAAGACTCGAATGCACTCTAAGGGCTAACTTCCTATTTCGTTATTAAACAATTTAGAAAAATTGTGTTTTAAAAATAGACAGTAGGCTGTACAGTATATATAAAATACTGTAAACTGAAAAAAAAAAAATATATTCAACTTTTATAATAAAAAAAAGTTGATAATATTGTAATCATTTTTGGCAAATGTCACTCATTGTAAAACCGGTAATGATGGCATTCTATTTTTTGCTAAAGTTTAATTATTTTCTCAGTTAATGCTAAAAAAGATAGGCTACTTTTTTTATTTATATTAAATCTGAACGTCTCTATTTGAATTAATTAGATAGGTAATTATAATTGTCTATGTCTCGCTCACGTTTTAAATAAAAATATTTATGAACGAAAGTAGAAGACTGCTTGTAATTAATTCACTTTTTGTTATTTTGATGTTCGACTAATAAGCATCTGATTACGCTGCCCATTTTCACATAGCCGAATAAAGAATGTTCCCTTGAAATTATGTAATATTTAAACATACATGTAATCGAGCAGACGCTATAATTTAGATATAAAAATTAACGTGCAAAAAATACGTATTCCGAGCTTGTCCTTGTTCTTTTCACCCCCTCCCCCTAAAAAACGCAGCTTCTTAATAATGAATGAACGAATGAGTGAGAGACAGGGAAAGAAAATAAATTCCATGACATTTGTTGTTGGCAAACACCTGCGCCACACTTTCCTAACGTAATGTAAGTTCGCTCGCTGACGTGTAGTTTACGTGTGCTCATGTGTCTTCGAAACTTAACTCGTTACGTCACATCATTTCATTATTATCAAAGCTCGAAATGGAAAATTTCACGAACCGGAACGCCCCCCTTTAAAATTATAATTAATGTGCGGCCAAAATAAAAACCCAATATGACAAAATTAAAAATGGTCAATTATTTCATGAACCAGAACGATATTTTGCATAATTTCACGAACCGGAACAGTATTTCAGTACATTTTGGCCCTTATTCATTATAATTACTTCGTTTATAAACAAATTCGTCAACATTGGGGAAACTTCGTTGCTATTATAGACGCTTAATTATTTCCCGCAACTACCTTTCCCAAAAATATGTTAAGTCTTGACAGACTGATGCCTTAACAATCGATAAACTACAGTATGTATAATTTGTAAATAATAACTTAAATTGGTTCACAAAAAAAAACATTAAAAATCAAATACCATAACACAACTTCTTTAAATTTTCGAACGGTTAGCTTCCAAATTCTTAAGATGAACCAGGTCGATCCTCACCAAAATTAATCTCACAAAACTACATGTACTCACCTGCCAGTAGGCGTCAATTACAAACTAAACAGAGCGTCACCTATGCCATACCTTGTCATTGCACTTCTAATTAAAAGAATTTTTTATTCTTCACATTTACCAAATGCAATGCCAAACACTCGCTCAAACAGCAAATTTAAAAAAAAAAATCTCAAGTAAACAAAAGACAATGAAGGTTAACGCTGTTAGTCGTGTAACAAACAGTTCAAAGATTATGACAAAATTTAATACTGACACCCCCCAGATGGCTCACTAGGTGGGGATTTATTCCGTGTTATCACGACACTAGTAACACGCACATTTCCTTCTTTTTTCAAGAAGATTAGCACTCGACCTAGTACATGTATATAATAATTATACAGTACATGTACTTGGATTGAAAATAGTCAATCGACCGAATAAACTTAAAACATAAAATTTCAATTTTGTGACTATTATAATAATTATAACAATTTTTCTTTTCAGTCTGTTTAACGCGTTTTAGCAGCTTTCTCGATTGAAAACAATTTATTTTAAATTTAAATTATTTACGAACACTTTTAGTTCACTAGATCATTGCTCGGAAATTCTTGAATTAAATCACCGAAAAAAAATAAAATAAAAAAAAATTTAAAAAAAATAAAAAAACTCAAAAACCGCAATTGTTTACAGTACCATTTTGCCACATTAAATCACGCGAGTAACTCCTAAAAATAGAATATTATCTCACTCGCTCGAGTAAAACTCGCCCTTCCTTTCCTGACTTAAAATATTTTAACCTTACTATTGAGCTCACTCGCACGCATAGTGATTCAGGTGTTCTCACGATGACGTCACACGCATCGAACGACACGTTATTTTTTTTTATTTATTATTTAAAAAAAAAATTTTTCTTTCTTATTAATTTTTGTAAACGTTTGAGTTGGTGCAAATCTCTTTAGATCGAGTTCAGTGGCCAAAGTAGTGGTGTGGCTAGCGAGAGAGGAAGGGGGTGGTGTTCATAGGGTGTAAGAAGGGGGGGTGGGAAAGAGGGAAGAGAGAGAAGATTTCATATTTTCGAGTTCATATACCGCCCGCCCCATCCTCTCTCTCTCTCTCTCTCTCCTATTACCCCACCCCCCTTTCTTTCAAAGATTAATAAACAACTTATATTTTTGTTGAACATGATTCGTGACAGTCAGAAAACTAGAATAGTCACTTGGCTCCTTTTACGCTGTACAAAAAAAAAAAAGATAAAAAAAAAAAAAAAAAATTAAAACGCGAATAAATGAAAAAGTTGTTTACTGTATTTTCACCGGCGATGTGATTTAAGCTATACTCCGCCTATAATAACAAGTTTAACCAAACTAAACAAAAACTTTTTTTTTCTTTCTTTCTCTCCTTCACTCACTCATTCTCTCGTAAAAAAAAAAAAAAAATTGACAAAAAAAAAAAAAAATGAATCTACCATTTTAGAAATAAAATGTGAACTAGTTTGCAAGTGAACTGAAACTCTTACGGTTACATACCTTCCCCTTTATCCTAGTTAATGTGGTTAACCATTGTCGACCATTTTCGGTTGTAAATAATGATAACAAAAACAAAACTGACAATACGCGTTAAAAACCTCAAATAGATAAAAATTTCGAAAATAAAAAAACATTTTCACTTTCATATTACAGTGTATGTATAGGCCTACAATATAATTTTTAAATTAAAATAATATATAAAAAATATTTAAAATTGGAATTAGGAAAATATTAAAAAAAAAAAAAAAAAACTTAAAAATATTACAGATACTGTATTATTAAAAAAAGTTTTAAAAAAAGAATTATCATTATACAAAGTAAACAAAAATTCTGTATTGCCATAATACAAACAAAATAATACTGCAGAAAACCAAATTTACTACAAAAATTAGCATGCAATTTATTCCCCTCTATTTTATAAAGATATAAGATACAGTATACTGTATTTCAACAAAATCCATTTCAATTCAAATCTTAACCTAAATACTAATTCGCTGTTCGAATATTATTATACTGTATTGAAAAATTTGCTAAATTAAAATTTTTGTCGAAGTACATGTAATATAATGTTATGATGTCATTTCGAGTCTTTTTAGTATTACTTCCCCCCATAATTCAGTTTAATTGCACTATTTTTATAATAATAATAATAATTTTTATACAGTACAGTATTAAAATATAGAAATAATAATTACAATTTATTCCATTAAAACAAAACTAAATTTTTTAGACAAATTTTCGTCTAAAAGAGGTTTTTGGAGATCAAACCATTTCGATTTCGCCACCCACCCATCAAACTTTAAAAAAAAAAGTTGATTGTTTTGGTCAAAAGTTGTTTTCCTCGTCTACTCTCCCCCCCGCCCCCCCTACCTGCTCTTTTTCTTACGCCGCCTAAACTACACTTCTTCCCCGCATCTCTTTACCGGTTCGGTACGGGAGGAACTTTACGAACGCGAGCCTATTTCTTTTTCTTCATGTTACATCTCATTGTTGAAGAAAAAAAAAAAAAAGAAAAATATTTCGTAAAACAGGTTTTCAAACTTATTTTTTTTTCTCCTCAAAAAAAAAAACCAGTTTTTTCCTTCTATCAACCAGATTAACTAGTAAAAGAAGTGAAGAAAAAGTGAGCGAGAGAGAGAGTTGGTATATTTATATCAAGGTATGCATATTTCATAAAACTGACAAATGAAAATTCCTTTTATTTATTTTTTTTTTTCTTTCCTTTTTCTCTTTCTTAACTTAAACACGTAGTAGTAAGGAGTTGAACTCTTCGACTAACCGCACTATGAACAAGTACAAAACACGTTGACGCCACTGTTTCCCAAATATCGCCCCAATGTTTTTTCGACTTCATTTGCTGGAATTTGTTTATTTTTTGCTATCGAGTTAGTTTTTAAGAGAGCTATTATCAACAGTATTAAACTACCCTTTTCACCCAGCCGGTCTCAGAAAAATCTTTTAAATTAAATGGCATAACTAAAAAAAAAAAAGCTATTTAAAATATTAAAAAATAATAAAAATTTGTTATTCAAAAAAAAAAAAAAAAAAACGCGGTATAAATAAATAAGGAAATGATCAAAAATTATGGTACAGTATTATGTTTCATTCAATTTCAAAGCAGCATACATATTTTTCCCCAAAATTATTTTAAATACCCAGTACCGTATAGGTAGATAGCAATAAATTACTATTTTATTGTTACAAAGATATTAAGAGATAAATTTACAATGTCATTTTTTACATTTTTAATTACTGTAGTATAATTTTTTTGTTGCTTTTATTATTATTATTATTATTTTTTTTTTTAGCTTAAAAAATTATTATCTTTTGCCTGCTACTTTTCGATTACTATTTAACACTACACGCACCACTATTTTAAGTTATTGAATTACGGAAGAACTTCAATTAATTTTAAACTACAGTAATTGAATCGTTATTGAAAATCATGCAATTTAAAATTTAGATTTGACCAAAAATATTAAGAGATTTTGCGGTTAAGCTTTTATCCTCGTTCTTATACTAAAGTCCACTACATGTACTTTATTATGTCATCAGAGTTTGGGCTTTGAAATTTGCACAGATGTATGAATGAATAAATAAATTCCAAACGGTTTTTTTTAATCCCTCGCATTATCACTGATTTAATTTACTCAACATTTTTAAAGTACTTTACAGGTACAGTACTTCTCGCATAAAAATAGAAATTAATTCTTGCTTTGAAACTGTTCGACACCAAAAAAAGTATTAAATACCACTCCACCTCTCCTTATCGTTATTTTTTTAAAAAAAATTGAACATGCATTGTAAAAAAAACAACAACGTATAAATTAATACACGTGCGCATATGGTTAAACAACAATGCGTACACCAATTTCCCGACCATTTTCTATATTATGATTACAGGAAAATGCGTGAAAAAAGTTTGTGTCCATCGCAATACTTTTTCGATTAATTTTCCCTAACCTCATGTGTATAATAAGTGCGATATCATATAGCCTCATTTTTTTTTTCTTTCTTTCTCTCCGCTTCCCCATTTATATTTCAATAATAATAATACAACATCGAAGTCGCTAACAAAATCGAGTAACACCTGATGTTTTACTTCGGATATCGCTCTACTCTAACCTCAATCTGTTTGTCACTCACCCCGCGCATATTTAACACCTCTCCCACTCATATCCCCCCCCCCCCCCCCCCCCCCCCCCCCCCCTCCGTATTTATTACTCGCCCGATCGACAATCTTACTATATAACTACCTTTTTATTTATTAGTTCACCAATTCACCATTTCATTTCGTGCCATTATTATTTTGGTGTTGCGCTTGTTGTTCCATTTTAAATTGTTGAAAGAAAAAAAAAAGCGTGTTTTTCCACACGAGTCATTTTGTTTATATTGCTCGCGTCATTTTCATCCACACTGTCATTTTATAATCATAAAATCATTAAACGGTTCAAGCAGCTAAAATTGATTAATTGCAGCTCTATATACTGATTTAAATAATAATTGATTGCGGGACTACAGTATAATTATTTCAATGAATAGTTATTATTGTAAAGCCTTTTTTTTTAATATGAACATTATTTCAAGTACCGTAGCTATTTTTTTTTTCTCCAACAGAACTTTTATTTCATATTATCCTCCGTATGTTGCACATGGTTAAATCGATGTTGTTGCTACCAGAAAGAAACGACTAGAAAAAAGCTCACTTTTTCCAAAAAAAAAAAAAATAAACCAATGTAAATTTTAATCTTGTTTAAGAAGTCAGTTTAATAAATTTTGCTTTAGGAAACTTAATCTCGCTTAGAAAAGCCCATTTTGTTGTCTCCAAAACTTTAAATCAAGATTAAATATTAAAATGTGCAAAATCAAGATTTAGAAGGCTGATGGCAACGAAATGGATACTCAATAAAATATTCATAATGGTCTATTCAATCAGAGCATCTTCACAAAATAACAAATGATTTAGCTAAATTTTGAGCTTATTCAAACAGTCCATTTTCAAATTAAAGTAAGCGCTGTACCTTGGTTGCTCCGTACCTTAGATAAAAGGCGTTTCACGTGTGACTTCCCTTAACCTTTACTGTGGTTTCAACATTTAATAATATTAATTAGTCCTCAAGAGACCGAAATTTAACCTGTTCTTTGGCTTATTGTTCTACCTACTTGTCGGCCAATTTCCAAAGTCACACATTTTCAACTGATTTTCACTTTACTGTGCTTTGAGCAACCATGCTTCCATAGGATTTATTTCTAACCATATAAAGTTCCCAACTTCAAACTTTTAAAATGGCAAATTTTTACGCGATACTCCAGAAAATATTTGGAAAGTCAAGGTACCGGTAAGACCTAAAACTTTAACTTCTTAATTATCTTAATCGCCAATCAATCATATTAAAATAAAACGCAAATATCGTCATGATTTGCGGAAGTTTCCCCGCACCAATAAGCCTTCTTCAATGCATTCATCCATATTATCGTTTAACGCATTTTCCTAAGCAATTAAGCTAATTCTACGATAATAAATTAGCAGCAGCAATACAAGCCTACGCTCGTAAATTAAACCGGTGCCAACTACAGTATATTATTCAAAGAAAATTGTATTATAAAGTACAGTTTGTTAAATCTCATTCTAAAATTCGCGACCACGAGGAATCAGAGTAAATCTTCGGCTCGAAATAAGCTAGGAAAGTCTGCCGGACTTAATTTCGTATAGAAAGCATCAAATGTGATGAAAGTAGGGTCTTTTTTCTTGTGTCTAAGCTAGATTTCTATAATAATAATAATAAAAAATATATATATATTTAGATACTATTAATGCAGTTGTACCGGTACACTGTACAGCAGTATCGATAATATATCGATCGGGGTACGTAAAAATCAACCGTTATTTCACCTTAAATAAAAACGCGGATGCGTTTAAGATTAGCGTGAAATTTGATTATTATCACGTACGATATTATCACTATTATTAATTTTAAATATAGGACGATCGATCACTTGAAAAACCCCATTACTCATCCAATAATTATTTTCCCCAAGTCATTTAACAATAAGCCTCAATAAGTAAACAACTAAATTCAAAATGTAAGAAAAAAAAGTATTTATACCCGGTACTTATAAAACAGATTCCTGATAAAGTGAAGTCGCAACTTGGACATTTTGCCCAAGCATTTTCGTTTTACTGTATAATAGAAAAAATATGCATCAAAATACATTTAAGCCTACTCGTAACTAAAACTGTATTGTTTTTTTTAATTATTCTTTCGTACGGGTGAAATGAGAGTCCCCAATCTTTAATCTCTCAGGTATAGAGTAGGCTACAATATTATTTATCTGCGCATTAAAGCCTCATTATTTCTAAATTTTATATTTGCTGATTTATTAAAAATAAAAACTCGAAAAATATTGAAAATAATGATGAACTTTTACGATATAAACGAGAAAGCAATTGGTACACCCACAAACTCACCACGCACTTTCGTGCTGCAGTATTATTCTACAGCGTATATTTTTAAAGAGAAGATAGTAGTGACGCCAGAGCAACGCTTGATCATTTCCCCCCGCATATCGCTCCTATTAGCGTTGTTGTTACTCCTGTTACCTCACCCCGACACTCAAACATAGAACATTCTAGCGCTACCGTTCAGTCCGCTCAAAAATACCAAAGCGGGGGATGGGTATTTGGTAATTAAAGCTCGCGCAACTCTTTGCCACGGCGTAACGCATGACCCATCCCCTGCAATTGTCTCTCTTAACCATTAGCCCCTCACCCTCCTTAACGCGGCTTCCGACCAACTCAATCGGACGCTACACGTCACAATTCCTTTCTCACGCCACCTATACTTTCTCAGACAAAATGCATCGTGTGGTGCAAGCTGAGAGCAGTCAAAGATACGTCAAACATGTTTTTTTTTCCCCCAAATGAAGAATGGAATGAAAAAGGTCGCTTTCTAGTGCAACAACGACTTTGCTTAGTCGCTTATTTTACGGCTTAGATAAAGTTGTAAGCAGGGCGTATCTCGCTCACTCCTCCCCTATTTCTTTCCTTCATTCTACAACCCACCCACCCACTACTATCCATATGCTCCCCTCGTCGTCCCACATGTTGGTCTGTCTATTATACAGCTTTTTCTCTTGGGTCGGTGCACGGTCGTCCTCACTAAACTCTCTCTCTTTCATTCTCTTTGCTAGGCAAGCCAGCAAAGAGAGACCCTGGCATGAGAGACTATCAGTTTGAACGTGTATGTGGGTGAGAGACTACGATACTACTATCACTACGCCACACTGACTACACTATACAGTAGTAGGATAGAATGAAGCAGAGGTTAGGTTTTCCCTACGTGCTACCACCCCCTCACCTAGTCGGTAGAAATGACGCGGTGTAGGCGGCTTAGCATTCACTCCCAATTCTGTCCTGCTTTCTCTCTTCCCCCCTACCTCCTCCTCTCACTCACTTATTCACAACACACCGAGGAAATACAAAGTTAACTTAGCAAAAGCAGCATCACGCATTGTGAAAGAGGGAAAGAGAGATACTCTCTCATCACATGCGCACAACCCCGACCTCTTGTATGGCACAGTCCATATTAAAGGGCGAGTAGTTCTGTATCTTCATTCTTCCCAACCAACGTTTTTGATCAATTTATTGTTGACTATTGTGCTTTACTGCGGAGCGCGTATCTGACTAGCAGCGCTCTTCCATCGCTCGCTCTATGTCCCCGCTCGCTGCTGCTTGCCCGGATCATTACGCGCTTGTTTATGGTGCTGCTGCGGCGTTAATGCTTTGCACCAGTCCTTGAAAGATCAAAACCTACTCGCGCAGCCTATTTTATCATTCTCTCAGCCGCTGTACAATACGTGGTATATAATATATATGCGCTGCTCGTCTATGTCTATTATACATATCCGGCTGAGCGAGTGCAGCAGGAGTTACAAAGGACGTCTTTTCGCATTCCAATAGCACACACTCTACTCGGCATCGGAAAAAACTACTCGTAATTCATTTTTTTGTGTGTGTGGAAATATCTGCTTACCCGAGAGAGAAATTATATTTATTTGTTAAAAAAAAAAAAAAGGAAAGAATTATCATGAATCGTCGATACATTTTCTATTATTGATTAAAATAATTTTTTGCGTTGGTGGATAATAAATACGCGATTGAAAGGAAGAGTAGCGGAGTGAGTGTACGGTTTCCCCGCAGCTGCTCGTCAGCGCTGCCGCCCAAAGTGTAACATTCGCCGCGTCGATACGTTACGCGAGAAAACCCCAGAAGAATTATATTTTTTAAATTTATTTATTTGTGAGAAAACTTCCAGTAGTGCTATGTTAACTGTGACTAGGTAATCGATTCAAGTGTGTACTGGATTGTATATGATCATCATCAACGTCGACGGTGTAATATTATTTTGTTGTACGTGCGTCCGACGACGGGTATGACCTTCGCTTGCCGGCTATAGGTGCAGCAAGGGCCGCCAAGCAGCATCAGCATCGTTAATCGGATCGTTAGTGTTGATCGGTACGGCGACGAGGACGCATGTATAGGGCTCACACGCAGCCGTCAACCATGAGGATGTTGGCGGACAGGTAAATTACCGTTCTATCGATTACCTTCAACCGCGATTAGCTAATCGTCAATTATTTATGTCGGTGGTGGTTGGTTCTATCTTTTTTTTTTATGTCGTTTGATGCCATCACTTTTTTCACGCACTCTACTATTAATATTTCTTGCCACGCTTTATTTTTCTATGTGTGTGCAGTTTATTATTATTCCATACTATTATTATTATTAAAATTATAATGTTTTTAGAAGAAAAAAGAAATATTTTTTTATATACCGCAGTTATATAAAAAAAAAATGATATCGGATATTCGAAATTGAGGGTGCTGTTATTTTCGAAGGAATTCAAGGTGAAATTGACGAGGTTGCGACCTCTGTTTGCTACCAAATTGAGACGATGAAAAATTATTCTAGCTTTTTATTTACACCCGTAGTTTTTTACCAGCCGTAGAAATCACGTACACATGCGCACTCGAGACTTGGTGGCCGAGAAAAGAGCGCCAATTGAAAAGCGGAACAAGTTTCAAAGTTAAAATACAGTCTCTCTCTTAAAATTATTTCACTACTATCATTTCATTAATAGTTAATAATAAACACTTAATACTATCAATATCATTATTTTTTTGGTAAACCACTCGCCAAGGGTTGTCCTCTAAACTAACAAAAACACGGATTGTGAATATAATACATGCTGTACTTGAATTAATTCGGCTTAAATTATGCTGTATGTATTGCATAATTTAATTGCCAACAAAATTAGTTCAAATAAGGAAAAAAAAATCATAACTCATGAAACTATATTGTCATTAATACTTGGAGAAGTAAAAAATTAGCAAATAAATTTTTTTTAAAAAAAGTTAAGTAATAATAATGTAAAAACTGATAGTTTGCCAAGTTGAACAGCGCATGCGTGGTTATTTGACATGCTTAATAGGTGTATAGGAGTATTATACAATTCACGTTGTTTCCAATGACATTTAGTTATTATATCTTGTAAAAACTCTTCGGGTTTTAAATTTTTTCTTTACAGTACAATTTTTTTTTGTGCTAACTTATTATAACACGTGATCTTTAAAATTTAAATTATTCAAGCGAACGTACTTGATTAATTTAATACATGTTTCTTGTGTGTTGCGTAAAGCATCGCTTTGTTTTTAGTAGACACAATAATAAAATATATCGCGCAGACGTGTGCGGTAATTAACGTGGAAAATTAAATGCCTTCTTTCTTGCGCTTTTTGTTGTTGTTGCTATCTCTTATTTTCCATTCAACCTTTGAATGTCAAATACGACTCTTGAATGAATATTCGAAAATCAGCATAACAGTCGAAAATTATTTCGATTTTAAATAATTGCTCTAGTTTTAGATCGCGTGTAAAATTTTCGTTTAAAATTTCATTTAAAAAAAAAAAAAAAGTTAAAAAATAAATGGCAGACGGATTTGAACATCTGTCGTTGCGGTTAACACACTATTTTGTAGTTGGCGTGAATAGAGCAGACTGTTTTCCAATGGAAGAAAAAAAGACACATCTCAAATATTTTCATTTAATTATTTAAAAAATAAAAAGTTAACTAAAAATGCATTTATACTGAAAAATAACTACCCGGTAATAACAATACAGTATTTATATTGTGAAACTTCGATTTTACGTTTTCTGTACAGTACTTCGTAATACTATCATTCTGTTAAATCGCAGATAATATTTCCTCAATTTGACGCTTTTTTTTAATTTTAAAAATATAATATTTCCGGAATTCAGATTTTCATGAAGTTTTATCAGCGTTTTAAATATAATTTTATTAACTTAACCTTCATTTATTTCCCATTAAAAAAAAAAACTTAAAATTTATTCGGCGAATAGATATAGTATTTTTCATTTCTCCAATGTGTATAGCCAATTCTTCTGCTGGAAAAAAACGTAAAATCGAGATTTTACAGCATATGAATTCATTTTTGTTCTAGATGAGTTAATATACAATATTTAACCGTCGTCCATCGATGCGTTTCGTTGGACGAAGAGCGTCGAAGTAAGCGCGGGAGAGCGTGATCGAAAAGGTCATCAAAGTGAGTTCAACGCGTACGTTCAAACGTTTAAAATATGTATAAACTTACAGTAGATTCTCCTCTAATAAAAAAAAAAAAGGAAAAAAAAATTCTTTAATTGATAATCCAAATTTGGTTCATCAATTAAAAAGTGAACGTAATGTGGGCCGAATGAGAGTGGTGTCGGAGTGAGCAACAGTTAACTTGTTGAGGCCTAGTTGTTAGGTAGTAGCTCTGCAATCTTATCACACCGACTGGAATTTCGATGTTGAAATTCCTCAAGGTTGTTTACAACGACATTATTGCCCTACGTTTGCGTTGTACATCCGAAGAAAAAACTCAGTAAGAAAAAAAAGAAATAAGGTTAAACAAAACGTTTTCACAATTAAAAAAAAAAAAAACGCGATCGTCTGATGGCGAGTTGAATAAAAAAAAAAAAAAAAAAAAGGTGAGCCGATGACCATATCATTATCACGGCGGCGATTAAAGCATGTACGTGTGCGGAGTGCATGATACAATTTGCACGTGTTCCAACTAAGCTAACCAGGCGAACCGAGATTTCC
Organism: Polydesmus complanatus; assembly: GCA_034692225.1. Classification (NCBI taxonomy): domain Eukaryota; kingdom Metazoa; phylum Arthropoda; class Diplopoda; order Polydesmida; family Polydesmidae; genus Polydesmus; species Polydesmus complanatus. Next base: position 4,833 of record JAQGAZ010001818.1, on the reverse strand, counting down.
TAATTCGACCTCGTCCGATAACAACATCATCGTACAAGTTGTTGGATAAAATTTCACTTTAACTGCTTTACAAATCGTATTTAATAGGATAATGATCTTAATACTCTATGTAAAAGAAGCGCCATCTACTGACACTTCTGTTCCATTCAATCAACGTTCTCGCCTCACAAATTGTAATCACAATTTCATGTTCTTATTAACCCCGATCAAAAGTCTTACGAAATTTTCGATTTTTTTTCGATTTTATTTTCCTCCTCCAACGAAATAAAAATAATTATTCATAAAGAATTTCACTTAAAAAAACTCGAAACTTAACCATTTAACTTGAAATTAATACAAAACTTGCCAGTTTCCCACTAAATATCTTTTTAAAAATAATTTTTTTTTTTTTTTTTGGAAAATGATAAAAATTGTGCTCTTCAAAATAGATTTTTTTTTTGGTTATTTATAAAATTTTCTTTCATCTTTTACGAGCAAACTTATTTCAGTTCATTTACACATTCCACATTCTGAATGTACTGTATCTAATAAAATAGGTTTCGAATTTTGATCTGTGTCACTTTTCTTAACCGTTTCAATATCGCTTGTATCATTCAATTGACTTTGTGCTCAAATTGTGCGAGTAAATAGAGCGTTTCAATTAAACGTCGTCGATTCATTGTCTTTCGATTATTACTGCTTTAGTAGCTCCAAAGCGTTCAATTGAGTTAACCTTTCCTACTAAGACGTGTGAAATTGTATCCCAAACCCCGCTAGAAGAAAAAGGGGCAACAGCCCCCCCCTCGTGAACCGTTAAATGTGCAATAATTTGAAAATTACAGTTTGGTTCGAATTTCCAAGTTCAATATTATTTATTACACCCCTCTTTAAAATTCGCGCGTGTGCGCATTATTATAATCTAATACTGTATACAGAGTGCGTTGAAAATTCGTTTTCCCCACTCGAAATTCAATCCTCCCTCATTCAAAATCTTAACGAGGTGGTAAAACACCGGTTACATTACACCATGTGTAGCGAGCGGCCTACCTGGTTTTTTTTATATTCCATGCCGGTTAAACCAACAACATTTTTTATCCTCTTAAAACCCACCGCAACTGGAACCGAAGTCGAGAAGAAGAAGAAGTAAAAAAAAAAAAATCAGAACGAAACGAAGGATTGACCTGAATTTTTTAAGCTTCACACATTTTAAACAAAGCCTGCGCTAAAAACTGAAAAACGAACGAGAGAAAAAGAAAAAAAAAAATTATCTCTCGGTTCCTTTCTCTCTTCTCCGTACAAATTGCTTGAATTTCAAAAGTTTCTAAAGCGGGATCTCTGTTTATAAACAAAAAAAGTCCGCGACTGCGCACTACTTTCCACCCGTATATCTTGGCACCCATACTTGTTGCTCGCTCTTCGTCTACTCGCGCCTATGTCGTTTATTATAGCAGTTCATTAGAAAGACTAGTAACATCAATAATTTCTGCCTACTTAAAAAAAATAAATAACATAAAAATAGATTCTTGTTTCATTATTTGCCAGTTTCGATTGAATAAAAATAGGTTTTTAGTAGTTAGAAGTGTAAACCGCACACTTTTTCAGCAGTGTAGGTGTTATTCTCAAAACCCCTATATTAAAACATTGTTTCAATTCATTCCATGACAAAGTTGTATATTGTCATGCTTTTTAGCGTTCAATTATCCCACATTGTTTTCGTTACACTCGTCATAGTTTTAAATTTATTTAAAAAAAAAAAAATATTACATGGATTGTAAATGAATAAACCGTAGAATTAATTTTTTCCACCTTCCCTCGTTAAACTATATTAATTGCGATTTAATCGCTAGAATGTAACAATAAACGTTGAAAAAATGGGAAATATTAAACTGAAATTTGTAAAAAGAGTTTATTTTTTCGTGGCTTTTGTTTTGAAAAAGTTGAACTTCGCATTTAATAATAACTTAGTTTAAAAACTCTAAAAAAAAAAGCGTCTAAATTTGCTCGTTTTTTGTTTTCCTTCTCATTCATTTCTTTACCAAAAATATAATATATACAGTACAGTACTTTTTTTTAAAAACCCGAGATGTTGTTCCTAGTGCAATTCTACTCCCGATGTCATATCCTTAAAACTAACTAGCAATTTCGAATGTTTTAAAACGAGCTGACAGGCACAGCTACTATCTACACTACGTGCATGCGTCGAGGAGGTTACAGACCTATTTCAGCATACTCTCGAAAGAATTTTTGTCTCACGAAAATGACGCTATGTATATCTTACAACGAGACCATTTAACTCACTCTCGTCATCTGTTTTTACGTTTTTAAAAATAAATATAAAAAAAAAGTTGGGGGATAAAAAATAAAGAGTGGGGTGAGGTGAGATACTGTATATAAAAAATGATGTAGGCGTGTGAAGTACGCAACATGGAATGCCTAGTTCATCATGTTTACAAATGAAGCAAACGATGCTCTACAGTGGATGATGGTGTCGACTGCTTATCAAAACTTAAGAATGATAAATAGAACATTGACATAACGCTTTGACTTGTTTTCTTCTTCTTTTTTTTTTTTTTATTAACCGCTTTTCGTTTCGTAATCGGTAGACTCGAAAGACCGTACACACAAGGCTCGAGAGCCTTGCATGAAGAAAGGTGATTAAGAGTAAATTAGGCGTAAACAAACCTAGCGAGTATCACTTTAATTTCATCATCAAAATAATGGCCCCGCCTTTCCTCTCTCATCCCTGTCCCGTCAATTTCCCGCGAGATATCGTAAAAAAACAAAAACTCTTACACTTAAACATAGATTAAAAAATATATATATACATGTATATTTAAATTTATCAATTACAAATTTAATTTTTTTTAAAAAAAAACTGATACTGTAACACGATAATCGCTTTAATTCCTGCCTATATGTTTCAAATTACTATAATTCCAAGAATTTTGTTAAGATTTATTCCATTTTATAGTCGAAAAATATATCTCACAAATAATTTTCTTTTCTTTTCATTTGAGATGTAACATTCTTCAGAAATTTTTAAAAGACGTTATTAATTACTATTATTTTATGGATAATTTTTTAAAAAAAGTCTACTGTATGATAGCTATAGGATTGAGATTACGTGGCTTTCGAAATCTCTCAAGTTTCATCTTTTAAATTTAATGAGTTTTACTTTCAACATAAACGTGCGGTAGTTGCTTTATTTTTATACTCATTTATTAAAAAAACAAAAACAAGTGATGAAACATATTCTTCACAAGTGTAATGACACCGATAAAGACGACGGTAGCGCCGCCAAATGAAATACTTAGAATAGGGTTTTAACATTCTCCTCCTCACCCACTTATCAGCCGGGACTGAGCGGGGATACGGGACTTTTTATTTGACCGGAAAATTCCACGTTATTTGCCCGCATTTGACTTCTTCGAACCCGACTGCGCGCCCGTGTAGGGTTTGTGACGAAATCTATTTTTTTTTTGCCTGACGTCACTAGAATGAAAAATAGGCTCAGAGTGTAATGTTTTTACATATTTGTAATTCGAAGTGTATCTCTGTTTGTGTAACAAACCCATCTTCTCCTCTTTCCCTCACTTTCTCGTTCATATTTTTAATGGTGTGCGCAACAAACCAATGAGCTTAGAGGGAATTATTCTTCTTCAGGGTTACGCGCAAAGGTCATTGCCAGAGGTCTTGAGAACCCGTGCTACACTATTTTCCATAGCCAGGCTCGTCTACCCTTCCCTAAGTGGAGAGACTGGGAGAGTAAGGTTAGGGGCGAGGCTGTCGCGTCCCAGTTCAAATCGAGTGAGAGAGACTATGGCACGGGTGGCGCGAGAGTCGTCTCTACCCCGAGTTCTCATCCCTAAGTGATCCCCTAATATGGCTCCCCTCCCGTCCCACCGTTTTATCTCCCTTCGGGTTTACAGTTAGCCGAACTCTCTCGGCCTTTTTCCTCTACTCCCAGTCCTTTTCCTAACCTTACTTTTTTTTCTCTCTTTTTCCATTTTCACTTTTGGAGAGAATTTTTGTTGTTGGAAACAAAGCTTCTCGACACATGCGTCGTCTGCTAGTCCAACGACGTTCCCATCGGACTCTTTTTCTCGTTACTCCTCCTCTACCGGGAGAATGGATGGACGGGGTGAGAGAATTAAAAAATGTTAGCTTACATACGCCATTTCCTAGACATTCTCTATGTATTCACCGCTTGTAAATATGGAGCGTACGATGGGAAGAATTTAATCGCATTCAAAACCATTAAAATTTAAAAGAGTTCGTGAGAAGAAGCATCTCTGTCCACTAAATTGATCATGTTCAACGACCAGTCCCATGTTAAAATTGAATATTAAAATATTTTCTATCGCATATTAAACAACATATCATTGTATAATTATTATATATTATTTAGAAGATGCGATTAAATAACTTTTAATGAATGAGAAAAACTGAAACGATGAGATTTTAGGCCTCTTCCTCAAGTTAACTTCCAAATTAAAACAACGTGATCGGAAATACCGCATTGAAAAAGTGCTTCAAACTAATTTTATGTTTGTTTTTGAATTAAGTTCGGAAGTCATTTTTAAAATTTCAACTAGCAAAAATTATTTTAAGATAAGACATGCAATTAAGAACTGCGACGTTAAAATTTATTTATATCAAATAAGTATTATTAATAACTTGATAAGAGTAAAAAGTAATTAAATGCCCAGTACATGTACAGTAGAGCGCCGATTTTATAAGCATCAATTTTTTTTTTTTAACTACGAATAATATAAAGTACACCCATACCTCGTTATACGGCCCCTCGTTATACGGCGTTTCGCTATAACGGCCTTCGAGAATTGTGGCACTGTT
>JAQGAZ010001817.1:0-24048 GCA_034692225.1 Polydesmus complanatus | reverse complement strand
TGTTTTGTCTAGTGTTGTCTGAGTTAGAAAAGAGTATCAATATAAAAATTATTATTAAATGTTAATTTTTGTAACATCCCGTATTATTAACATTAAGCTTATCTAGATTTCAGCGTGTAATTTAATGCATCTGGTTAAATAGCGTAAATGAAAGTTGCGGTCGTTAAAAACATGTTATCACTTATCAGCTTTAAATATTAAAAACAATAATATCGACTTTAATATCAATTGCTGTCATCCTCTCAAAATCTTGCCATTTTAAGATCGTAAAAATTGTAATTAAAGCATCAGTATGTAATTGAACGCCTTTAACAATCTTACCAGCTTTATGATCAAAAAACATTTTCGCAATAAATTGCTTCAGATTAAATGTCACTCGCTAAATTAACCTTAAAAATAACTCGATCGTTTCAGATGTTTTCTCTTATTCACTAATCTCAATCTACTATGTAGTAATCCACTCACAATAAAAAAAAACAACCAATTAATGCGAGGGTAGAGATTTAACCAGAGGTTCTAGCTGTAAATTCCTACCGCTCATTGGGTTCTTAAAAACTTCGCATTATGCAAAACTGACATCTGCTTTATACACAGTAAACGAAAAAAAAGCTCTCTTTAACAAGAAAAATAAATACCAAATGCCATTGGAACTAAAAATATTTTACTCTAAACTATAATAGTAATTATTTTTACTATATATTAGATGCCCCAGTTAAAGTTGACGTCATCTTTTCCTATTGGGACAAAATCGCGGCTTCCACCAAATGATCTGAGGGGGAGGGAGGAAAAAAAGGTCACCCGAACTCTAACTTGAGGACGTGGTTTGCTTATTTTCCGTTCACCGCGTAACACAGGACAGAAACCATATTATAGAGCTCGAGTTGTCCACAAAGTGTTAAAAACTTTTAATTTCGTAAATCAAAAAAAATATATACCGGTATTTTAAACTTAACATAATAGGTAATGTTTGGCTATCGTTATTTTAATCGTTTTCCTTTGAAAAACATATAAATATTTAGTTAAATTTATAACTTGAGATATTACCGTATTTATAAAATATAACATTGAATTTATTGCTACAGCGTATCAGCTTAGATGAATTAATAAATCCATATTTAGTTAATTTCAGATATAATAATTAGTAAATAGCCTACAGCATTACAAACGTAAATAATTTTACTAATCATTCTTTTGATTACTGTACTTATTTTATTAGAAATTAATGTTCAAAATTTTTTCAGCAAATCACCAAACGTTTGATTAAAGAAATATAATATTAAGCAAATATATTTTTTTACGTGTGACTAAATTTCCGTTACATACGCTATTCTGTAATGTTTTTCAACATTGTCGTATGTTAACACTTGTCTAGTCAAGCGTTTATTTAGTTGATTCTTAATTTCTAAATAAAAATTGAAGTTTTAAAAGCATACTTTTGTTTTGCTTTTCCCCATGATAAAAAAAACGACATTATTTTAAAGAGATTTTTGCGCTGACACCTTCAAACACAGCAAAATGTCGATACAACGAACGTCAATAGTACGAAATCCCCAATACGGCATATTAATAACAAAATTTACAATTTTTTAAGTTGTGCTCCAATATCTCGTTGCGCTAATTTAAAATTTAGAATTAAAGAGCAAAGAATTTTCTAATCATGTTTTTCTTTTTTTCGTTTGATGTTTTTTTAATTTTGAATTAATTTTTAGCATTTTCCAAATAGTCGAATTTTTTATAAAATAAACTGAATTGTTCATTTTATTGCTGTATTGACATTTGCTTGTAAACATATATTTTTATTTGATTTTGAAACCAAAAGTATTTTGACAGCTCTCAAAACAAAAATCACTTAAATTTCATTTTTAATCTTGAGCTCTTTTCCCGCTTTCTCTCTTTCACTCTCGCCCTCAAACGAATAGGCTATTGCCTTATCAACGTCGTCAATTCAAAGCTTCTTTCCCCCACTACTTTTTTGATATCGTATGAAAATTGGCTGCGGTAATTCTGCTCTTCACCCGATTCACTTAACATCATCAAGCGTACACTTAAATCGCGTTGTTTATCGTGGTTGTATACACGAAACGAGGCGCGTGCAGTCTCGCCAATTGTTTTGCACTTAAGCATCGACCTGGATGACACTGTAAACGCATTAAAATCCTTGTAAACAGTATACGAGCGATTATCCAATACCGACTGATTGTCAACGCTAACGACAACACTACCGCGCACGCGCGCGCACACACCGTTCACATTAGATTTGACTAACGAATGACTCGCTTTTTTTTCCCTTTTTGCTCTTCATCCTCTTGAAACTCTCGCGTTTGTCTCCATTAACAAGGAAAATCTCAATAGCGCTACATCACTTAACAAACTTAGATAATTTCTTTCCCCAAACTCCCAAATCATAAAATCTATCCTCCCATCTCCGCTCCTCCCCCGCAAATCCGCCTCTCTTTAGCCTTTTGGATGAGATCAAAGAAGATAGAACGTAAAGTTGCTATTAATTCACCGTTGTGATGGTCAACTTACAACTACCGGTTCGCGAACAAAAATAACGCAAAAAATCTAAACTAAATGATAAGAAATAAGCAACAATCAACCCCTGATTTACGCAAAGGTTTCGTTACTGAACTTAAAAAAAGCTAAATGTCGCGCAAATTGAGCTCAAAGCTATAATAAAAATTAAAGTTTGGGTTATACTTTGATTAAAGTTTGGCGCTATTTATTGAAATTCAATAAAGTTGCAATTTTTCTCGTTATCTAATTTAAGATTCATAGTTAAAATCTTCACCCCAATTTTAAGTAAAGAAGTTATTTGATTATTTTGTTATTTTATTATTACAGGTATTGATTATGTTAAAATTGCAATTTTTTCAAGTATTTCATCAAATGTAAAAATAATTTTTAAAAAAGAAAATCGCGTAAATTATTAAAAAAAAAAGATTGTCCAACAATTTGCGTACTGTACATAAAACAGGCGCAGAAGGAAAGTTAAGTGTAGTTGTTGGTTGGTTTTTGCTGTCCCTTCCTGACCGACCTTTCTCAGGTGTATAGGGACAGCGGGGAAGACAGAGAGCCTTGTTAATTATAGTCCTCTAGTCCAAACGACTAGAGCTTATTTGAATTTTATTTTTATATACAGTAACTTAAAAAAGAAAAACCCTCACAATAAAAGACGAGTACAGAACACTAAAAATTGATTAGAAAGTCCTTCAGAATTGGCTAAATTATTAAATCATACGGTAGGAACTTGCATAAAATTTAGTTTTAAAAAAATATGTATACAGTACAGTGGGATATCACAGTGAGCTAGAAAAAACACGAGAGAAATAAAAATTTCATGCTATAAAAGTCACTATTGTTTACTTTTCATGAGTTAAGAATGAATTATTTTTTACTTATTAAAAATTGACGACACAGTGAAGCATAGCACATACATGTAGGCCTACTCGTATTTGATCAAATTGTAATAAATTTATAATTGATGCAGCAAAAGTCATTGTTGAGCAGTGCATTTTGCTGCGCGTGCTGAGACGAAAATAGAGGATATTTGGTTCACACATACAATTTTATTTATTTATTTTAAGTAATAATAAGCGCCCAAGTGATTTACAAAAAATTAAAGACGTAGCTAGGGCAGTCTTCCTTTCATCCCAGAAATATGAGAAAGAGTTACAATAAAATCGTAGTCCTATAAAATCGCCATCAGCGGTTGATGAAAAAGAGCAAATTTTTTCACAGATTATTGTACAGTTGTAAATTCAAGTGGTTAATTTTTTTCCCCGTAAACCGAGCATTTTTATATCAACGTTAGATTAAAACAATTGCTAATAATTGAGTAAACTTACAAATTGTAATTCTTTAAAGTTTCGTATAACTGAAGCATAATAAAAATCCAGAAAATGTACTAAATAATTTCAAAAGTTAGTTCAAAAATTTTAATTACCGGTAAGTTCAAAATTGTTAATTTAGTTCAATTTAATAAAACCTTGTTCAAAATTTCTTACAGAACTTTGTAAAAACTCATTAAAATAAGCCGAATTAACAAATAGGAAAGCTAATTATTGAATTCGTTATAATTGAATCCACTCTAAATTGGAATAACTTATTTGCCTAAAGCGCTAATAAATAAATAATATGGCGGTTGCCAAATACATGCGGCGTACCGGTGCGAGCCGAACCTGCTGTATTTGTTTGTTTCCTACAATAGGTTGCACAAAAATAGCGTCGGAAAGAATGTGAGATTTAAGAACAGAGATTTAAGCTCTCTCGCTTTATTATCAAATCTTTTTTTTTTCCTGTTTAAACGCTCCTTAAGATCCGTCGTGTCGGTTCTTAAATGTCTTTGTAATAGTTCAATAAAATGCTTTAAGAGTTTAGAGAATTGAAAATTATGAGCTGGAGATTGAGATAGGTAGGTACCCTTTAAGGAAAGCAATCAGACGAAAAGAAAAGGGCACCGAAGGGGGGTCCATAATATAATAGACCCTACGAACCCTCACATCATTTACCCTTTTATTACTTAAATACACTTCTAAGTGTTTGATTTTTCTTTGGAGAAAATTATATACCACGCAGTAGTAGCTTACAACATTTTTTATTTTTATTTTTATTGATTCCCGAATTTTTTTCTTTGGAGTTTAGTGACTCGTATGATTATCCGTTCTCAAAAAGCCTCCAATTTATATCATTTTTAGTCAATTATTATTACGGCAATTTAAGTAAACGCTCAATTATCAATTTTTTTCTAACAAAATAATTTTACTTTCTTATTGCATTATGGTATCAATTTTCATAGATGAAACATTTTGAACGGTAACATCTAATAATACACCCAAACCTCTCTTTGCATTGAAGTCCAAAATTAAACTTTAAAAACATACGAGGTCGGATCAAAAAGTTCGTGCGAAGATTTAAATTCTCCCGCTATATTTGACCGATTGATATTTTTATTTGTGAACATGTTGGTTAACATGTCTTTGACCACTACCTAAATTAGCAACTATTTTTGCCGCCTATTTTAGGTTTTTTAGCTACCTAAATAGGTGGTGTTTTTGCATGTTCGGCGATTTTTTAATTTTCTCAATAAAAAATAGTTCTATTGTCTGCCATACACTTTTATCTTATTTTTTATTAATGTTTATCATTCGGTAAAAACAACAAGTCATTTTAAACCAAATTTGATAAATTTTGATGCATTTAGGGCTATTTTTGTAATAAAGTGTGAGCAGATGCACCAAAATCATGGAATTGACGCTCTATAAATCTGGCCATTTTCAACAATTTTTTTTTACACAATTGATTTAACTTGTTTTAATAGTATTTTTTATTAACTCTCATACCTTGAAATAAAAATTCATGGCACACAAAATTATTTTCGTAAATTTTTTTTTTTTTAAGAAAATTAAAAAATCGCCGAGCATGCAAAACTACCCCCTATTTAGGTAGCTAAAAAACCTAAAATAGGCGGCAAAAATAGTTGCTAATTTATGTAGTGGTCAAAGACATGTTAACCAACATGTTCACGAAAAAAAATATCAATTGGTCAAATATAGCGGGAGAATTTATATCTTCGCACGAACTTTTTGACTCGACCTCGTACAAGGCAAGATTTAAGTGCATAGTAAAAAATAGTATTAATTTTAATTATAGTTTGCAAAGATGTTGACAATGTATCTATTAAGCACAATTGGTATTTGACTAAAAAAGCAAAATTGTTTGATTTATGAATGATTTACGATAATTTTGATTGATAGAGCTTTTTTTTTTATGTCTAATGACAATTTGCATGTTTGCTGCCAATTTTGTGTTTATTATAATTATTATGTAGGTATTGTTATTTTTAAGCTTATAGCAACAGTTTTTAACCCTTTCATAAGTTTATTAAGTAATTATACAATTCTAGTTAATGTTTTTAAAATTTTAGCAATTACTGCTGTTATTACTGCTTTAAATCTACTTAACTAGACAGTTATTTTTTATTTGGCTAATTTCTTTGAGGTTATTGGTTTCATAACTATTTTATAGCACCCAACTAGGCCCCCCAACTAAAATTCAATAATCGTTGAAATCGATCAAATAAATATTATTATAGTACAATACAATGTATTTGAAAATGTATATAATAAACTACCTGCTAAACTTAACAATTACCCGCATAATGTAATTAATAAATCAAATATGAATTGTCTGTTTGTTTGTTTGACTCACAACCTCAGTTTATAATTTTATTGGCATCTTTAATTAATCTTTTCTAATCAGTGGGTCCGGAAGTATCGCGCCAGCGTTTAAAAATGAATCGATCAAAGCACAAACAACGATGATGCAGACCAATTTCATACGCATCCGTCGATAAAAAGCGATAAGAAAATAGTTTATATCTAGGTCGACGATATAAAGAGAATGGAGAAAAGCCATTTGATAAATACTCGAGACACGAACAAAAAAGAGAAAATATAAAGAGGAGGGGGGAAAAAAGAAGACAAAAATTCCCATAAGATAAACGATGTCTCCATCGATTGGCATCATGGCATGCGTTTGGCGAGTGGGAATAAATTAAAGAGAACAAACACGACTGGCAGCTTAATAACAAGAGTAATTTTTTCATCAACACATCATCGAAACAATAAAAGCACGTATTGATTGGCATCAAGAACAACGTCGTAGAAAGACAAAAAATAAATAAATATTAATATAAACAAAAAAGTGCGGTGAAATGTTGATACAACGAAACTGATTGAAGGCTCCGTCCAATTTCGAGTCAATGCTCGCATTGATTATAACGCCAGCTGAAGACTGCAGCATATTTTGTACCTGAATGATTTAGTTAACATTGGGTGACGTTAAGTTGATAGAATTGGGAAATATTTTCGATTTTAATTGTTACAAACTTAAGACGTGAAAGATTTGTACAATAAGGAATGATTTTTAAAAGGTATAATAAAATACAATGTAACAAAAATGATTTTAAATTCTTCAATCGTGTTATATTGCTCAAAATAAACATATCCGTTCTGCACTAATGCCCCCCACATTTTGCAGCGGGTCCCCAGGCCAGAAAAATTGGCAAGCTCCCTAATTAGCTTTACGGTTAAATTTATTAAAGGATATTTTAAATGAAATTTTAAAAGAAAAGAAACTTCCAAAATAGAGTTCCGTGACCGTGACAAAAAATCTTTGAATTTTCAATAACAAATCGATGGATGCCCAAGTTTTTTTTTTTTTTTTTTTGACGTCACTCAAGACTTCGCCGATGTGAAAAAACCGACATTTTGGTTGTTTTCAATTTTTTTTTTGTTTATGTTCTAAAGTATTTTCTGAAATTTCGGCTTTTATTTGCCTGACTTTGAGATTATTTACCAAGCCTTTCATTAAACATCAAACATTTCAGCGCAGATTTATTTATAAAAATGCTTTTTTTATTTCGTTATTTAAAAGAAATCTATGAATAATTTCGGATACAAACACAAAATCACCTGAGTAATGTCACGAATAAACAGCAACAAATAAACTCAATTCTAATTTCTATATTTTATAATAATGCTTTTCTTATTTCGTTATTAAATTTAAAAGAAATCTATGAATAATTTCGGATACAAACACAAAATCACCTGAGTAATGTCACGAATAAATAGCAACAAATAAACTCAATTCTAATTTCTATATTTTATAATAATGCTTTTCTTATTTCGTTATTAAATTTAAAAGAAATCTATGAATAATTTCGGATAAAAACACAAAATCACCTGAGTAATGTCACGAATAAATAGCAACAAATAAACTCAATTCTAATTTCTATCAATTTAATATGCGGAAGAAATTTAATACACATGTAGCCTACAGCAAATAAATCGTATAACTACCGTAATATAATTCTTTGGATTTCGTTCTATCGACATTTTGCTGCTAATAAGAAAAGAGAAAGAGCATAAAAGATTTTGGCAAAGAAAGAAGAAAAGTGTCTCTGTGAAAACAATGTTGTGTCAACCGACGAGATATCACTCTCTTGTTTTCACTAGCTAGCCATTGTAAACAATCCTCAATATCAGCGAGCCCAATTTCTTAACATAGCCCCTAGAAACAAAACTAATCCGATTTTAAATAAAGGAATAGGCTAAGCTCAGCTTTTAATTAACTTGAAAAAACTAACAGGGATTATAATTACCAAAGAAAAAAGGCAAACAAATGATGCAACCAAATTGGCTAAACATCTATACATTATGTTCACTGTAAATAAACGATCAGGCTTCGAAATTGCTGCAAACAATATTTTTAAACGTTCGATTTAAATTGAAAGCATAAAATAATAAAAAGAATAGAATTTTTACAAATTAGTTGTTAAAATTTGTCTTTTTAGACGTGGTTTGAAGCTTGTTCTATTTGTTGGCAATCAAGATTGTTTGGGAAGCAAATTGAATTTTTTGATAATTGTTTTTTATCTACTTTGAATTAAAATTCCATTTAATAATAAAGAAAAACTTCTCTTTGATTTGCCCGAATTTTGATTAAGAAAACGCATTTCATGCAAATAATATTTTTTTTTTTCGGCACCGAAATTAAAATCGGAAACAGTTCCCGCTGCCTTCCATCAAACTTTCTATAAATTTCATGTTAAATTTTAATGAAACAGAAACCATCACCTAGTGTAAAGATTAGTTATTTTGCAGCACGTGCTCTTCATCGTAATATTAATACCATTTTAAATGAAAAATGCAATCGCCAAAAATGTAAATTTCATCATAAATTTCAACAAAATGATAGTACCGGTAAGCCTAAATATTGCTAAAAAAAACTGTGCTCAATAATTAAATGCAATTTATAAATTTCCTTTCTAAATATTGGCGTATCTATGCAAAAACAAAGCGTGTATAAGAAATACTAGCAAAAACTAGTCAGAATATATAAATAAATTAATGTAGATAGAGAGTAAATAAAGCAAATAAATGTACTGGTATAATTTTTTATTTAAATTATAGAAATATTTATTTTATGATACTGTATCTGCATAAATTTAAATGAAAAAAACTGTTTAATAAACCAATTTTAAAAGATAGTTTCTTGTTTATTCATTAAAGCAATCCATTTTCATATTGATCGATGTAGAACTATAGAACTAAATTCCCATTAAAATAATACGGTAACAAAATTTTACTATTTCCAGTAACAGCAATGTTGTTCAAAAATGATTTTATTATTTATCCTGAACTATTCGGCTAAATTTCTTACTAAACAAACGTTTTACAGTATATATTATAATATAGACCCACTGTATTACTTTAGCACATGTCAAGGAACTTACAACTAGCAAATTGTCTATCCACTTTATGCTCGTAGTAACAAAGCCAAACAGTAATTAAAATTGATAATGATCATTAAAATATTGTGTTATACTTTTTTTTAAAAAAAATAAACTTCAGTTAATTTAATTACGTTTGAAAAATTGATCATTATTAAATTAAGTACTGTGCCGACATTGCTCTTTTATAAGCATAAAAAAAATCCTACTATTTTTCCTCTCTTCATTTTTTTCTAATAAAAACCATTAGAATCCTCTAATGTTTCTCAGATAACTTAGATAAATAATCTAAGAAAATATATTAGATTTTTAATTTTGCTCTAGAAAAAATTAAACGTCAGTCTACATTCCATTATTATTATTAGTAGAAACTCACCTACAAAAACATCGTGTATTGCTCGATGTCGATGTAATTAAATTGCTTTGCAAGCAGTAATTTAAATTCCCAATGAGCAAGAAAAATTATACGTTAGAATGGAGGGAAAATGTAATCTCATAAATCACCAGGAAAAAAAAGTAGGTATTGGTTACACTAGGAAATTTAAAGGTATTTCTCGAGTCTTTTTTTTCATTTATCTATATTTTCTAAATTTTTTCTAGTTTCCACCTCGTTGGATCTTTTGCAAATTGATCCCATAGCGTGTAGTGTATTATCCTCATTCCAGATGAGCAATTACATATATTAAATTGTGCCGAATATGGAAACATACGTCAGTCGTGAAATAAAATAAAAAAAAAAATAGGGCGAAAAAACGGGGAGAATGAAATAAATAAATAAAAAAAAGGAAAATCGAAAATGAAAAATCGCATCTGATTAAAAAGACGTAATGGAATTTTTCGGATGAGGGTAAATAAATAAAAAATAAATGAAATGGAAAGTACTTCCGCTTGGAGAAATATCGCGATCGTCAGCTGCCATCGATACATGGACCGCAGCAGCAGCAGCGCCGCCCAGCGTCGAATCACACGGTAGCAAACACGTACAAAACCAAATAACACGCGATACAATAGCGGCATAACAACCGGGAGGAAAGTCAACAACCCCACCCACGGCGAATTCTGGACCCAAAACAGCTCCAATGAATATAAGAAACGCCGCCTCGAGACTCCTCCCACTTTTTCATCCGCTCACCCACGCACATGCATCGCTTTACCTCCCGGGGAGCCCAAAAAGCAATTCCATATTTACCTTAATAGGCTGATCTTTCACTTGAGTTCGGCTGTGATAACTGGGTCCGAGAATCCAATCGCTTACAAACGAGACGGCTTCTACTTTTTCCGGATGGATGAGCCGGAAGCCGGTTATGTTAGTTCCCGATTCCCGGAAACGAGACATGTCCACCGTATGTAAATCCTAAACACAAAGAAATTGAATGAGACGACTTTTTTAATTGACCTACAGTGCCTCTGAACATTTATTCTGGACTGCAAAACGATGAGGGAAGAGACCGGGAAAATCACGCCAAGGAATACGCAAACAAATAAGGAATTAATTTTTTTTTAAATGCATACGTTTTACGATGATCCCTCGTCATAAAAACCGATAACGTATACGTGGCTACAAATTCAATTTTAAATGAAATTATTTATTAAGCCAATTTTTCACAGTTTACGCCAGTATTACGAGCGCGAAGAGATGAATAAGATACGAATACGTGTACTCCTAAAATATATTAGTGGACCAAGTTTTCCGCCAATTTCGAGCGCTGTCTTATTAAACTCAGCGGTTTAAATTTTGAGTTTGGATTTTCATAACTCCCTCATTTGCATTAGATTCTAGCTGTCTAGCCACACGCGACATTCTTCATACTGTACATGCATCTAGGGATTGGCATACACTTATACAGTCAATTACTCTAAACTCCATTTGCGCGCATGTTTAGTCTAGCAAAAAGCCTCCAGAAAATTAAACGAAGGAATAAAAAATAAACAACATAAAAATATGCGAAAAACAAAGAAAAACAGAAATATATTTTGTTGGGTACCGGAACACTAAATTTTGATTTGCGTAAATGGAAGAAAAAAAAATTGTTTTCTTTTTCATAGCTTCCGGTTATATTTATATTTACAGAGATTGTGATTTGTAAAACTTATCAAAAGAAATAGAGAATCAAATGTTGATAAACATTGGAAATGTTTAAAATTTAATCATAATCAAATCAATGTTTTCCCCTTGCCATGCAAGTTTACAGAGATATAACGTCATGAGTAACGTTTTTGTGCTGTCATGACGTCAAAATTTAGTAAAGCTTATTCCGTATGGCGCTATATTGATCCGTACCAAAACTTCTTACTTGGCTGACATACCGCACTTTTTTTTTTATCAATTGTTAGCCATTTTTACTCTCAACTCACGTTATTTTTGCGGCTTTACTAACGTAATTTTCCCCAATCTCATTCTTTCTCTGATTTTTCGCTAATTTTAAAGGATGATCACTTACCAGAGAAGTGATAAGATAGTTGTGGTAATGAGTCATCATTCCGATTTCATCAGCCTAATTATTTTGAAAAAAACAAAACAAAGTAATCAGCGATTGCAAAATGTTTGACGTAGTTAAGGGAATGGTTACTTGAGCCAAGATGGCGGGTAATCTTTCGGCGCTGCAGTCGAGAATGATTCTGGTTTCCCCGTACTTTTTCATCTCTTTAAGGAGTGGACGGTGATCATCTTTCTGCTCCAGTTGTCGCACGAACATCTTCACTTCTCGTTTGTAATCCGCTTTCAGTAATTCTTGCATTCTCACCAAACCTCAATTGCAAACAATTAACATTACAAATTTGACTAATACGCTCATTTAGGACCATTAGTAAGAACATGAGATGAGAAAATGCCTATTTTTATTCAAACCACACGCCACTTTGTAAGACAAAAAAAAAAAAAAAAAGAATTATTAACCGGAATCTTCGCATCTTCTTCTCTAATGAGAATACCTCAGCGAACAATAAAGTCTATGCTACAATAAGATTAAGCTAAAGTCGGAAAATAAAGACCTTTTTTGCAGGCTAATAACCATTTACATAATCCTCGTTTTATCAAATAAAAAAACTTACTCATCTTTGCTTATTTTATTTTTCAAAAAAAAAAATTAATACCGTATGGTTTTTTTGCAATGGCAATTCATATAATATCTCATAAGAAACTTCAATTTGTACTTTCTTACTATAGTTTTATTATTAAGAAATTTCTCTAGAGTATTGACGGCTTTTTTTAATTTTGGCATTTTTATGAGCTTTTTAATATAACATTTAATGAGATTGAAAGTTAAAAGCAAGGAATTGTTAATGATAGCATAATAACTTCCGCTTTGTAAATTTTTTAATGGAGGTAGTGGCGTTTAAACATTATGTAGAACAAACAATAGTAATACAAAATTCTCATAACCACAAATGGTTTCTTTAAATAAAAACTAATATCAAATTAGCTAAAAGAAAAAGTCAAAACTAGTTATATTTTAGTTAAACGAATTCTTGATGCAACGAACAAATTGCTCATTTATATTAAGTTGGTAATGCATATAAGTTTTGTCATCATAAAAAAAAATTCATTATGTTTTAAGATCGCTAATAAAAAAATGTTATCTTAGTTTTAAAATTGTCTGCAAGCTCAATGAGATTCATAAAATAAGATAGTTATAAAAATCGAAGTAATTTTTTCTCTCTCTCATTAGAAATAATGTAAAAAGATTATTCACCTTGATTGTCCTCGTATACGAGAGTGAATGACTTCCATTTCCAAATATTGACCAAATCAAAGTAAGCTGTACTGAGAGAAGCGGGATGTGGGTAGAGATTGAGCGAGAAATCCGGCCGATTGACTTTAAAATCCCAACGCACTTCAATATGTGGAATTTCCAGAGTGTCCGAAATCGATTGAATATGCGCCGCAGATGACGACGAGCGAGGACCGAAAATACCGGCAATTCCTGTTCGAAGGACCTGGCACACTACAATGAAAGGAAAAAAATGTAAAGAATAGTTTGAAAACAATCAATAAGTAAAACCGCAATGTTTATCTCTACTGCAACCCCTTCATATTTTTTCATAAGACGATTTATTTGTGCTAGATTAATTTGTTCCGCCTCGAAGGATGGTATGTTGGGTTTTGTTTTATAGAATTTATGATATTATAAAATATTCTAAACTAAAATTTAAAAATACTACTAATTTTTTTTTTTTTTGATTTAATTTAGTTAAAAGCAAAAATCTTCTCAAAGTACGAACACTTTAGGCTTTTATTATTCCGTTGTTCAGAGGTTTCAAAATTATTTTTTCTTTCATTTATCCGCAACAGGGCTTCATTGTTTCAATGGATTTAGAATTAAATTGCTATACATGTACCGTATTATTATTTTTTTTAAAAAAAAAAAGATAAACCAGTTGCTTATTTTTTCCTAATTCACTTTTCTCAGTTGTTTAGATTTTGTCAATAGTTTACTTTAGTAAATACCAGTATCTGGTGCAATAGTGCTTGTCTATTATTATAATTAATTTAAATTTTGATCAATTAATTATTCTTGCTATAATTATATTGCTTTTTCTACTTTTCTTTTATTTTTCTAATATATTATCATTAATTATGTCTATTATTGCTTCAGTTGTCGTTTTTCATAATTCAATTTTTGCCATGGTTTTAACCTCCAAGTTTATTTTAATATTTCATATAAGGTGCACGCGTAGTGTACCTTACATTAGTATGCTTCGTTTTAGTGCACTTCAAATGCTAGGCTTTTTAATACAATGTAGCCTACATGCTTAAATTTTGATTTCATTAGTTAATTTTTTATGGACTTAAATTAATTTTTAAATTACCAGTACTCTATTGTTTATTCTGCTGTGTTTATAACATTATTGACTTTTAAAAAATAAAATCAATTTTTGAATTATTTACTATTCAATTTTGGTATTAAAATAATAATCTTTTTCTTTATTATATCGCATTTAAAAATTAAATTTTTGTCTCTATTATTTTTCTTATTTTTAAATTTTGTTGCATACGTTGTTTAATACGGTATTAAAAATTTTTCCTAATAAACTTATTTTTTTCTTGAGATGTTTCGTTGAAATGTCGTGGAAATGTTTCAAGTTGGCCGCCAATTACCATTCTGGTCAATAAATTGAAACATTGATTTTCAACTCATCTGCAGTTGTAAAAAAATTCATTTAACTTGCAAGTTTGTGTTTAGTAGCATTTTTTTTTTTGGTTTTTTTAATTCGTTTTATATGAAAAACGAAAAATCGGGTATTTGAAAGATGCGCAAAAAATAGCAGACGAGTAAATAGCCCGTCACAATACATTTCTCACCGACCGGATATTAAACCGGAACTTATACCGTTGAGTAAGAAAAAAAAAATACGCGCTAAATATTGATTCATTACGCTCGAGCGGCGCTAATTAACGTCGTTGTGATTCATACGTGGATAGGTGGCTCTACGTGATTTATTAAAACGGGACAATCGGTAGTGTCACGAAAAACACAAAAGCGATGTCAGATATAAACAATGTCACTGCGGTCAATTAACAAAAACATCTATGTCAATTACCTGAAAATTCAATTACAATCGACCGACCACCTTCGCCGGAGATTCTGGGGGGAAAAGTTCTTGTCGCTTTTACGCCTTGCCAAGTCTCTTACTAAATTACTTAACTTGGATCCACCCGCCCACACCCAGCGTTATACTCATGATGTTAATTGCTTACGTTTTTTGGAAGCGTGGAAGCTGTCGTCTGGAATCACCTTCTCCGTCACCGCTTGTAATTTCGACTTGTACAAAAACTGCCGGTTGGCATTTATTCGGTCAATAGCGTACCTGAAGGACACTTCCAAATTGTTGTCATTTGTCTCGAAAAGGCCACCTAGAAAAAAAATAAAAATATTTAAAAGTTGTTGATAATTCAAACAACAAAATTTATAACACTTAAAAGTTAATTAAAGTAAGCTACATGTATTGTCAAATAGAAATTTTTAGGGGAAAAATCAATAAAAAAAAAAAAGAAACCCCAATGCCATTAAGTGAAACAAAATCCTGCTTTGTTTTTTGTTTAACAACTTTGTCGCATTAATTCATTCAGAAAATTAATAAATTTGATTAATAAAGTTTTAAGGAGGTTTGTTTTTTTGATTTAACCAATGACTATTTAACAAAATAATAAATTGTAAATTTAAAAAATTTAATGAGGAAAATTTATTAATTAACTGCTAGCTTAAACGTACTTTAGGTTACATTTCCAATTAAAAAAATCATTTGTATTACTGTAGACGCATCGTCTTAAGCGAGTTAACTCTACTCTAGCGATAAAATTTCTCAAGTAGCGCGGTTTAAATTTGCTCTCGATCGAACAAATAATTAAAATCGCGCAATCCTCTTAGCTTATCTACTGGAGAAAGGCTCTTTCAAATAAGATAGGCAGATGGATGGAGTGGAAATAAGGTCGGAATCATGTATATACCGGTATTATATATATATATTTTTTTTATTTCGGATGAGAGTAACGCGATTCTATTCGAATCACTTGACAAAGCCGCTAATACTTAATTTGAAGTAGACCAAGACGCAAATTTAGCAATTCCACAACACACTTGAGCGGCAATTGTACAAGTGCTCATACACACACAATATTCATACTAATAAACATCTCAAAATATGCTTCATATTATACTCGAACACCGAGCAGAAGAATTTTTGCTATTAAACTCAATGCAACGAACGATGGATAGAAAGAGAGAAGGTTATAGGCGTACATTCCAAATGCATCAAAACTCTTGTCTCGAAACACACAACGACTAATGCGCAGATCCAATTTTAACCAAAATGCGAAACTGGTTTACTTTTACAGCAATGGGCAAACAAGTGTAAATAGTTAACGAGTGAGAGTATAGGAAGTTGAGGAATGAGCGAGAAGTTTGGCGAGTTTTAAGGGGGATTTAGAGCAGGAGGTAAGTTGAGGGACCTGGAAGGCGGGCGGGGAAGTGGAGGAACGCATAATTTTTTCATCTCGGCTCCATCCAATTACATATGGTTCGCATTCTCTAATAATGAACGCTCAACGGTTTCAATTATCATATTCCAAGAATAAATTGGTGCTGCAGCAGCAGCAGTAGCAGCAAAGGTTGGCTCAATCGACTGGCGAAAATGTAATTTACACGTTTGAGTATCAGCTCAAATTAAATTAACCCATTCTCACGCGTTCTTTCACTCTACTTTTTAATTTTCTTTTTACCAAATCTCGAATATATATCGATGAATGAAGACGGCAGGAGGCACAAAAAGGAAAAATAAGAGATGAGGAAAGATAAAGAGAAAAGAGAGTTCGGGGTCATTCTCTTTAAAACAACCGCCTTCGCCTTGCTTTCTCTATTTCCATCACTCTGCCTCTTTCTCAAATGTTCCGCTCCTCTTCATCTTTCTGCCTTTATCTCCATCTAGTTCTCTGTATTTCTCTTGCCCGCTATCTTTCGCTTTTAACGCTTCCATCTTACTAAACTTTGCCACTTGATGTATCTCTGCGTCGAATCTACGCCAATTTAGTTACATTCCTCTCTTTATTTCTTTGTCTAAATTCGGTATTTTTGCTTGATGGAAACACCTCGCTCATTCGTTGCCTACCATTTTTATAACCATGAATGATATCAAAGTATGTGTGGTGATGCCGAGACATTATACGCACGAATGATGCCGTACCGTCTAAACGAAGTTGAGCTGAGATGATGTTGGATGGCTGCGAGTACAGAGTGGTAAGTAATTACGCGCCAAAATGATTATAATCTAAATAAAATTCGCATTTAACGGTTAGTTGAAAACTAGAGCCGCGCGAGCGCTATTTCGTTCACTCACGCCACTCGACGAAGCGACTGCTAAGAAGACGGAAATTTCAAGTAAAATACTAAACTTCTCATCCCACAACACTTTTCTCCTCCCCCACCTACTTACACCCATAGAAAACCAGCGCGATTCAAAAATGGGTAAAGCGAAAACACATACACACGAGAAGAAGACTTACACCTACACCTTTAAGTAAAGTTGTAAAAGCTGAAATTTTGTTCTACTCCATTTCATCTTCGAAATTTTATCTCCTCGAGAAATCTTTTCGCTCTCACTTTTTTTTTTTTTTTTTGCTTTCTCTTTTTAACATCCGAGAGAGATAGACACAGAAGGGGATGAAGAAAGGGATGCGGAGAATAAGAGAAGCTAAGCAATGAAAAGAGGTAAAGAGAGAAGTCGAAAGATGGCAAAAGACAGAAACAGAAAGATAGAGAAGGATATAGGCAGAAGAATTGAGAAAGAAATGAAAGGTAACGAAAGAGAGAAATAGAATGATAGAAAATAAGAAATCCAGAAGGATAGAGAGTCAGAAAGACCAGTAAAGAGAGACAGATATGAAATAAAAATATCAGAAAGATGGTGCGAGAGAAGAAATTATGAAAGAAGAGAAAGATGAAAAGAAACCGAGAGACAGGAGGAATGGAAAAAAAAAGAAGCAATATGGATTGGGAATGAAAAAAACAGAGTGATGGAAAGATTTTTTTTTGTTGAAGAAGATAACGCCGAGCTTTTCTATCTATCGTATAAAGCGTAGTAAAAATAAAAGAGTTGAATATCTTCAGTAACATCCAGTAGTTGTAGACGAGATCGAACGTGACGCTTTAAAGTAACAAAGGTTCAAAAACAAAATAGCTTGTGAATAAACTGCGCGAGAAAGGATCTTTTTCTTCTGCTAGTATTATGCCTTTGTTGAATTTAATTCGAGAGAGAGAGAAAAAAAAGAAGAGAGGACTTGAACCACTTTTTTTTTCTCAAGTCTTTGACTTCTTTTTTTATCCATTTACTAAGATTTCATCACCTAAAAACTCCTTATTTTTTTTTCTCACTCTCGTAACAGGGTTACTTCGTATTCGCGCAACATTTTGGTAGTGAATTGTAAAATACTTTTTTTTTGCACCCCATCCAACAAACTATAAAATAAATGGGGGAAAAACAAAAATAAAGCACCTAAAAAAGATAAAAAGAAAACAAAGAAGAAAACAAATGCGCGATGAACTGAGATGAATAAAGAAAAAGGGAATAGAGGCCAGAAAGAACTAATATGTTTGACGCTAACGTAATATTCATAAAAACAATATATACTGTAGCCTATATATGCGAATTATGTTTCTAAGCATATCGTTTATTCATAATCAAACATTTTTAATCTCAAGTTGAAGATAGACTCTGTGATGAGAGTCCTAAATGAGTCTCGGAGGTAAAATAAAAGGAATAGAAACGATGAATTAAGAAGGAAATTTATATAAATAGGCAAAGAGCCCCTTTTTTTATATACTGTGGTATAGTATTTTTTTTTCTCTCTTTCCGAGAATAAAAGTGAACATCAGCATCGGAATCGACAAACATGATGTGAGTTTGGTTTCACCTTCCTTTCAATCCACTCGGAATCTCCGATAACTGCCAAGTGAGCACATTCGTTCAAACTTGCCATCATTAAGCACGTCTTTCACAAACTTTTACTTTTCGATAAATTATTTTCGGTAACCTAAGATCATAAATGTCAACGAATCTGCGTTATAAGAAAAAAATCCATCAACGTATGCTTAAAAATTCATCGACGTAGCCTGTGCAGTACTTTGATTTGATTGTATCGATAAGTTGAAATGTACTTGGTAGATGTTCTCTTATAACCTACATTTATGATGTGTTTTTCCAATTTAATTAAGAAATTAAAAATTTGGCATTAATTTGAGCGCAGATTGGCTGTTAATAAACGATCAAAATCAAAATAAATATATTTTATTGTTCTGTCAAATAAAAACGTGGAGACGTACATGTAATCATTGTTAAAAAAAAAAAAAAACCTAGTAGCGCAGTAGTTTAGAGTTTTTCGTTATTTAAAACGAGTTGAAAATTTAAGTTTTCGATTTCTTTAACCATGTTTACGCAATGCGTAAAACATGAAAATAGATTAGGAACAAGAAAAAAAAAGAGTAGAAAGCGAGTGCTATATTTAGATGACCAAAATAGGTTGTGTTGGTTGCTATTAAAACACACATTTGGCATGGAACGCAGCTCATTTGTAAAATACCATATGACTAGCTTTTATGATCTTTAATGTTAAGCAATAATACGCAAACAGCATTAAAGTCGAACACTCAATCGTAATAACATTCTCTCATCTGAGAAAAGCAAAAGTAAAAAGCGGAAAGACTTAAGCCGCACACTGCACTATGAATGAATAAAAATCTCGTAAGATTTCAACGCGTGATTTAGTCAAAACATGAGCGCATAAAATCATCGTAACATAAAAAAATTTTATGTGTGTATTTTATACATTAATATTTATTTTGAAATACCGAGTACAATAAACTGGGGTGCGTGTTTATTTTTGGCAATTTAATTCAAATGAGATTTAGGGTTGGGGTTTTGAACCGGTAACAAGTACTGCAGCAATACGTCCGATAAAGCAGTAAGCCTACACTGCATCATGACATCGCTTTGCATTTTAGATTCTTTTCCGAAAAATAAAATGCAAAATGAAAAGCAGTAAAAAGTGAATAACGGCTTCCTACAAGAAACCATGTAAATAAACATAGAACTATGGCATTACCATTTTCAACCAGCGAGTTTACTTTTTCTACTCATGAGAATGGACCAAACAATTTTGAATATTAATAAAAAAAATTATACTGGTACAGTATTTATAAAAAAATTAATAAAATATTTTAGAGACCAAAATAAAATATTCGAAACTAAAACAAAACCATAGTCCAAGCCGGTACAAAGATTCAAAACGGAATCTAAAGGCAATTGAGTAAATTTATTTATTTACAGTATTTAACGCACTTATACCGTACATTTTATTAATATTTTATAAATTTTACTTGTATTTTATAACAAATTTTTAATTTGTTTTTAAGATAAAATTCAAATACCGTACTTTTAATAAAATTTTTAAACTAATAAAATTAATAGGCGTTTCATTTATATTTTACTGGGTTTAAATACACTGTGATTACCCTAGTTGGAACAAACTGTCACAAATTTTTGAATACATGATTATTGTTTTTTCTCCCTCAATTTAAACACAAGGTTTCCATCAATTATTTAGCAATTACAGTATTCCAAACAATTTAATGCTGCTAAATTTCAATTATAAATTTTTTAAAATGATAGAGCATTGTTTCTTTGTGTTTTTTTTTTTTTTTTAATTAGTCAATTTTTACTGTCCAATGTCCAATGATTTTCCAACCGGAAGTTTCTTTCATTTTCTCAGTACCAAATACTAAGTCGAAACGCAGCGACCAATAATAATAATAAAAAAAAAAGAAAATTACTTTTTTAGTATCGAAAGCAAACAAATAGTCTTCGAGTTTACGCAATCATAAATTAAATTTGACAAAAAAAAAAAAATCCGCCTAGGCCTATAGCACGCCACGCAGCTGTTGTTATCTAATGACTTTAAGTCCTGCCGGCCACTACACGCCACCGTACTTTCATCCGCCAACACTGAACTGTATTAGTGTACCGTAACGCAATCCGCTCAACTCCGTCCCACACTTTATACACCGAACTAATCCTATTTCTTAGTTATTTATTTATATCGGATTCGTGTGCTTACTCCATCTCCCCCTCCCACTCCACCCTCTCCTCCCAACCAATTTCGATTAAAGAGTAAGTACATCTCTGCCTCCCGCCCACCCACTCATAACCCACTCGCATTGTAGAATGTCAATATAGCGAAGTTTTTCGAGATGGTCAATTTTTTTCTTCGTCGCATCAAAACTTCACTAAATTAAAAAAACCCTCAAAATTCGATTAAAACTACTATAAAAACTAAAAAAAACCCCAAATTGGGAATAAAAATGTGGCTTTTTAATCTAGGCTACATTTAACTAATTACTGTATAATCATAATTATAAAGTATTTTTTTATATTTCCAATATGAATAAATAAGTTTAATTGTTTTTTAGAAATCTCCAATAAATATAATATAAATACCGTATCACTTGGACTGTTAACAAAATTTTAAAAAATTTTAACTGCATTTTGTTCTTAAAACTTAGGCAGTGATAAACGTGATCAATTTTTTTAAAATTATTAAGCCCCATAAGAACGAAAAACTATTTTCGATGCGGATAACTTGATTAGCATGATACCGTAATAGAGTTGCAAATGTGGTGACACTATAATATTATACTTCAAAAAGAATTTTTTATTCTTCAACTTCAAAAGTTAATGGTACACGGTAATATGTAAACATGAGCGAAAATAATCGCAAACTCCGTTGAGAAAATGATTTAAAAATTTAATTTTTTATGATAACAAATAAAAAATGCCAATTTTTTTTTAAAAACGGTAAAAAAAAAATCTTGGAGTAACTTTAAAACCAAATTTTTGTTAAAATTCCGTGTGTCAATTTGGCCTACATTCTTCCCTTACAACGTTGTTTAACCGAGAATTCTTGTGCTCAACAAGTATTTCTTAAAAAGTACATTAAAAATTTAGTTATTTGATCAACAATTTTATTTTTCAAAGTTCGTTATACAAAAACTGAAACCAACACAAAAGTTTCGTAAATCTAAGAAATTCGTAGTATCAACATTGAGTAAAATCTGAAACGACATCCGCGGAGAATGGGACAGATAAATTGCCATTAAGAAATTCTCATAATTGCCGTTAAGGTTTCGCCGTTTCCATTAAAGAGGGTGTTGCGCACACGACTTCCTGTCTGCGAACCAAAGTCTTCAAATGCGCTTTTAATACGGGTGACGCCGTAGTTTATCTCCACCCGCCCCTGGTCACTTCTCATGACTTCGCGAACCCTACCAACGTCATCATCATTTCGTTTGACACCATTTTGCCCCAATGCTACTTCCTGTTTATTATCAACTTATGACGCAATTATTCTCAACTTAGCTTTGGATTTTGTTTCGGCTGCTTTCTTCATAAATAATTGCCGTTTCTCTAATCTTTCTGTGTAACGACACAAAAATGAATTATTGGAGAGTGCCATTTTTTATAAGTTTTTGTTCCTATCAATGTTAAACTTTTGTTTCGAATTAGGAAAATGATAAAAAAAAGTTTAATCCGCTCTTTATATACTGTAATTTCAAAAAATTATTTTTTTTATCATTTTAAATAATATCAGATATAATTTTAAATAATATCAGATATAATTTTAAAGTTTTTCAGTAATCTTTAAAACTTCTCAAAACTTCAATATTTTTTTAAATTCTTATTTCAAGTAAAGGCAATTTAATAATACGCCATTTCCAAAAGAGTTTTATCATTTCACCATGGCTAAAATACTAGATTTAAAATTGCTGCAAAACAAAAAAAAAATATTCGAAGCAATTATTCAAGGCAAATTGAGAAAATAAAAAGTCAATTATTTTGATTTCAATATTTGGAGAGTTTAGAAGAGAATTCAAAATGTACCAAAATGATCCAAATCTTTTAAAAAATAAGATTTAATTCGGTTTAAAAATGCTATTTAATGAGAAATAAAGAGAATTGAAAGAAATGCAGAGTTATGTTAGCGAAAACGATTGATCAGCGTTCATAAAATTATCAGTTGTCTAATTCATTTTAATTTTTTACATTCACTAACAAAATGCAAAATTATTACCAGTATCCAATTTTATAATAATTATCAAATTTTGTGTTAATAACGACATTGATTATAGCCTAATTAGTGAATAGAAATAAGGTACGGTACTGCATTAGTTACGTAAAAAACGCAAGAGCTGTTTTTTTTTTTTTCCTCCCCGCCCTATTGCGAAAAGTTTATATATTTTTTAATTTCTTTCTTTTTTTTGGTGTTTTCTTTTGCCATATATGTTATTTTATTGACGGAATCGATTTACACTCATTGATTTTTGCTTAACGTTTTAAATGTTGTAGCGAATACCCTGTAAGGGTCGTATCGAATAGAGAGTGTTCAATTAATTAAGATATGATTGTGATGATTTACGGTGCCTCAATTTTGCCCTATTGGGCGCAAATAAATAAAAAAAAAAAAAAAAAAAAATCCAGATTACATTTACCGGTATTTAATTTTTTTTACCATTATAAACTTATACAGTCGCTGATAAGAGTTATTGAAAGTTGATAAAACTTTCGTGTGGGTTGCTTTTTCAGATTCAAAAATCCTACCTTAAATCCTTTTTCGATAACGATTGCGACCCAATTTAACGTCATGGTTAACTTTAACGATCATCGCACTCACTAATACAGTGTAAAACGACTTCACAACGAAATCAATATCTAAAGGAACAAGATTTGAAGCTAACGGCTTTATCAAACAAAAGTGTGTTTTTTTTACTTAGTAAATCGATTCCAAATTTGAAGACCAAAATAAATAGTAACAGGATTCAGAACTCAATATCCTTAAGCTATTTTACTGCGTTTCGTTGCCACTGGTAAATCTTTATTTAAATTTCATTTTTTATTCATATATAATTTTTGTATAAAATAAACGCAAATTTAAACAAAATCTTATTTTAAAGAGAAACAATCTACAATTTTAAAAATAATAAATTTTAAAAAATGTAATAGTTTAAAAAATAGGCTGTTGTTACGTGCAGGCCCTCATTCTCTTTTCTTTCCACCCTCTATTTCTTAATATAACTTTTATTCCAACTATTGTAACTTTATTAATTAATACCACATGTTTTAATTGCGGTATATTCGCATGTTTTCTTTTCTCGCGCTCTCGCAATTAAGATACACGGCGCTCTAGCCCTCTGAAAGCTCTTTCTATCTTT
>JAQGAZ010001816.1:0-24061 GCA_034692225.1 Polydesmus complanatus | reverse complement strand
AAAAATAGTTTAACATACAAAAAAATATAATAGAATTTTAAAGCATAGAATTCCATTAACAATAATAATAATTAATGAAAATCCTCTTTATTCAAAAATACGTTGATTACAATCTCCACCTTATCAATAATACAGTATCTACTATAGAAATCTCAGCAACGGACATTTTTAAGAAAATCTTTCCCTCCATCAACATCAGCAGCCATGTTTACAATAAGTTTTTCTCAGCATGGACTATCACGATAATCTCCCAACCCAGCCGCCATCTTAGCAGAAAGAAGGCAACCATACCAATAATATTTTACCCTCCATATCCTTATCTCATCCTGTTTACAATTTTATTTCTCCCCTCAATGCAACGACCTCATCTATGTCTACAATCTCTACAGCCTATACAAAAGAAATAAAACTTTTCCATATAAAATAACAATTGCATACATAATTAGAAAATAATTAGTATTCATTAATTTCGATTTTCTTTCAGCATATTACTCACCTATAACATTAAATATAGTATATATATAAAATTAAGCAGAAATATATATGTATAATATACTATTTTATGTTTACATTATAAGTGTGCCCGTGCACACCTGTCATAAATCCTGTCATAAAACCCACTTTCTCTAACCTAGATTAATAATCCATCTGATAACTAAATGTGCCTATGCACATTATTTTGATTTATAACATTTATTTAGGAAAACCCACCTTTCTAAAGTTAAGTGTGTCTGTGCACACCCATAGTACCTGGATTGTTCTCTATAAATAGAATATTTCTTAATAGCCAAAACATGCCTAAACACACCTATGGTAGTTACAGAGTCTTCATAAATAAATACATTTATCAAACTAAGCTCAGTTACCCAGGCTATAACCTCAAGTGTGCCCGTGCACACCCTGTAGCTTTTTCTCCACAAATTACATACAAGTAATAACTGTTTTCAACACTATTAATAAGTTTATATATAATTTCCATTTTATATCTCCCCACCTTAACAAATACAGTCAGTCTAGCTTATTTAAAGTAACCTAAGTTAAATAAATAATCCACTTATTTCATTAATTTTGTGTTTTATAATTTCCAATAATCATGGAAAATTCCCATCTAAGTCACAGGATGTTTTCTCAATTAGAGGATATTAACCTCAAATTCCCCCAAAAATTATGACGTGATATGACGCACATAAACTGTTATGAAAATTTGTATAAATAGCGCAACAAAAATTTGTATTGACATTCATTTTTTCTTACACTGATCACTCTTATGAGCTGGAAATGTTGTAAAGCTTTTTGAAGCTGACTCTGAATCATAAAAATTTTATATATATAAAATTTTGCTCTTAGCCTCGTAAGGCATTGTTATGCTTTGTTATTATTATTGAGCAGTGTATTATTATAATATAACCAGTTTTGATTAATGAATAAACTTATTATATTTTAACCAAATTTAATTGTATACGATTTTCTCAAATCTAATAATGGTTACTATCACTCTCTCAGTGATGTAAGTATAGTTGTGAATTATTAATGATTTTATTTTCAGAAATTAATTAATTAAGTCAATAGTATATCATTTTGCGGTCTATAAATGCCGAACCAATAAAATTTCTAATTAAAGTAATTATGACCATAAACTTGACACAACGCATTAGAATAAATAATTAAGCATTAAAATGAAAATAATTATCTTGTCCAATAATACGTAACAGTACTAAAAATGCACTCACGCAAGTGCTAAAAATGCACTCACTCAAGTAGCCTACTAAAAATGCACTCACTCAAGTGCTAAAAATGCACTCACTCAAGTAGCCTACTAAAAATGCACTCACTCAAGTACTAAAAATGCACTCAAGTACTAAAAATGCACTCACGCAAGTGCTAAAAATGCACTCACTCAAGTACTAAAAATGCACTCACTTAAGTACTAAACATGCACTCACTCCAGTAGAAAACCTTCCTAAACATTTACCGAAATCTATTTCTAGGCTTCAGTGAAGTGAAAGAAGTGAGTCGAGGCCTGAACGAAGCTCTAATCCCCACCGTGTTCTGGGAGTCGGAATCCGCACTTCCTCCCTCGCTATTCACGGGGCACTCTTTCCGGCTGGCTCTCCTATTGTGTAGCTCGGCAGAAGCTCAGAACATCTTCGCCAACGCCACTTCCGGCCTGAAATGGCTGTACGTGAGCAAAGATAGCGAAGGAGATGCGCTGCTCACTCCCGGCTTCTGGGCCCGGATGGAGTATCCGCATAAGGTGCTGGTGGTGCGAGTGAACGAGAGCGGCTGCGCGGATCTGCTACTTCCGGAAGCTCAAGTCAGCGTCGGGAGCGGCAGTTGCGGTCAGCAGTTGGACTTCAACCTCTCTTTGGCTAATCAACAGTGGAACAACATGAACGGGAGAGTCATCAGGGCCACCACTGTCAATGTAAGTGCTTTCGAGCCGAAAATTTAAGATTTAGTTAATTACTTTTCTTGTATTTCCAGAGAGACAACGTCCAAGGGGTGAAGGTGGACCGGAAGAGTGGAAAGATGGTCGGTTTCGGCATGATCTTCGACATCTTGAACCTGATGAGCTCCCGGTTCAACTTGAGCTACGTTCCTCTTCTGTGTCCGGACAATTTCTACGGGTCTAAGCTGGAGAACGGCTCGTGGGACGGAATGATGAAGCAGATCATCAACAAGGTAACACGTAGGGGGCCGTCTCTGGGGCTCATTTCAACCTGATAACGTTTATCGTTGCGTGTGTGTGTAGGAGGCGGAGTTGACGGCGGCCGTGTTCCAGACGACGGAGGAGAGGAGCGAAGTGGTGGACTTCTCCCTGCCCATCTTCGACGAGGACATGCACATCCTGCAGCCCCGCCCCCAGGCCGACTGCACTGGAGAAGGCGTCTTCTACCCCTTCACCACTCAAGTGAACTCTTATCAAACGATTATATTAGGTACTCTTAATAATGTTCGTGAAATATAGGTGTGGATTGTGCTCATCTTCACCATAGCAGGAATGTCGCTGGCCGTCTTCGCCCTCACCCTCACTCAGGCCGCTCTCATGCGCCAGCGGCGGATGTCCTTGGCTACTTGCACGTGGATGGTCATCAGGCTTCTCCTCTCACAAGGTTCAACTCCTCTTCATCATTTTAAGTTTCATCTGAAATTAAATAAAATGTTGAATGAGGAAAAATTATACACTTATATATTTCACATTGAAACAAGTAGTGTAATTCACAGAAAAACCGAAGAAGAAAAAACCGCAACAAAAAAATTAATACTGTATTTACAGCACACTATATGACAAGAATAGAGAATAGAGAAAAAGATATTATCAGTGCACAGAATAAAGCACAAAAGTTTATCGCAAAAGAAGAAAATTCACAAAATAAAACACTAAAATTTATAGCAAAACTAGAAAAGTCACAAATAAAACCAAAAAAAAATTCTCTTCAAAACTAAAAAAATTCACAGAAAATCGCGGAATAAAACAGAAAAGTTCACAGGAAAACAATAAAATACACAGAAAAGCAAGAAAGATCACAAAATAAAACACTAAAATTTATAGCAAAACTTGAAAAGTCACAAATAAAACCAAAAAAAATTCCCTTCAAAACTAAAAAAATTCACAGAAAACCCAAGAAAATTCGCGGAATAAAACCGAAAAGTTCACAGGAAAACAATAAAATACACAGAAAACCAAGAAAATTCACAAAATCAAACACCAAAATTTATAGCAAAACTAGAAAAGTCACAAATAAAATCAAAAAAATTCCCTTCAAAACTAAAAAAATTCACAGAAAATCGCGGAATAAAACAGAAAAGTTCACAGGAAAACAATAAAATACACAGAAAAACAAGAAAGTTGAGAGAAAAACATGAAAATGCAGATAATAAAACAAGAGTGTTTACATTTTTAAATTGAAAAAAATTCACAATAAACAGCGCAGTAAAACAAATACAAAAATTCAAAGTAAAAAATTTACTGTAATTTCAGCCGGGAAGTCGATGTCCGGTATTTCATTAACGTCCAGCCGGCTGGTGATGGTGGCGTGGGGCTTGTTCACGCTTATCGTGAGCTCCATGTACACGGCCAACTTAACGGCCTTCCTCACCATTCCCAAGTACAACGTGGGAGTGAAGGACCTGAAGGCTCTGCAAGCCAAAAAGAGTGTTCGTTGGATGGTGAAGCAGAGCGCCGCTTTTATCTCAGAAATCGAGGTACCCCGTGAACATTTTCCCTCACTACTCCCCATATAACTTTTTTTGGTGATTCCCGTTGCAGTCAGCTTTAAACGAGCCCTACACCAGCCTCCTTCCAGACCTCAAGTCCGGACGAGCGATGACGGTATCCAGCGACAAACAGGCCCTAGAACTAGTCTTGAGCAGCGGCTACGTATACCTGCAGAAGGCGACTACGGTGGAGAGTTTGATCCTGGAAGATCTTCGAAGCAGCGGCGAATGTCGATTGGCCGTGGGAACCAGCAAGTTTTTCCGCACTCCCACCAGCATCGCCTTCCCCATTGGAAGCCCCTATAAAACTCTAGTGGACGACTTGTAAGTACCTCATAAGGTTGTCTTGTTTGGCGTGAGAGTTATTTTCATTATTATATGTTTTGCTTTCGTTCGTGCGAGTTCTGTTTTCATTCTAGTTAAGTGTTATTTTCATTCGAGTGAGCTTTGTTTTTATTCGAACGAGCGTTTTCTGTAAATTCGAGCTTTTATTCGAATAATTGTTTTTTAAGACTTGGTGCTTATGGGCACCGAACCGAAAACCTTAATAATGTGCCCGAGTTCTAATTGAAATGTTTTATCTTATTTTTACTTATGTACCGTAACTTTTGTTTCAGCGTTTTGAGTTTAAAGTCATTTGGCATAACGGACCATCTATATTCCATGTACTATTCTACGTCGTCGGACGTGTGCGTGTTGAGCGCTTCCAGCGACGAAATGCGACCCATCGGCATCAGCTCTTTCGACTACACCTACTTGATCTTGGTTTTCGGTCTCTCTCTCGCCCTCTTCATTCTGATTCTGGAACTCTTTTCGGCTAAACAATTCGCCGGGAAGCTGTTCAAATCCTTATCTTGCCGCCACAATGCCACTCAAAATTCGACTGACATTCATCAAATTCACTACCAACCATCAAATACCGGCTGAAATCAACGAACTTGGGAAAATTCTATAACTAAAATTCTTATCCTTTAATCTTATTAACGAGAAAAATTAAAATGGTTTTTAAAAAAGAAAAAAAAAAAACTTGTTTTAAATATGGCAATTATTTAATGAAACGAAATTATATTTATATACTTAATATATTCAATTGTTGGCGGCATATCTTTGAGATGAAACGAAAGTTCTGGCTCTTCCCGCACCGGAGCCTCTAGTGGAATTAGAATCTCTTCCAGAGCCTCTGTCTGAACCTCTTCCCGATCCTCTTCCAGAACCATAATTTCGAGCGGATCCAAAATCTCGACCTGAGTCAGAACTTTGGCCAGAACTAAAACCTCTTCCCGAACCAGAATTAGAACCTCTTCCAGAACCGTAGTCCCGTCCGAAATTTGAACCTCTCGAACCCCCTCTACCATGATGGTACTCCTGAGTATTATTCCTATTTTCTTTCGGCTATAAATACAATGTTAGAGTTTTTTTAGCAGCAAGATTTAATATAGAACTAACTTTAACGTGTTCCATTAGCACTTCTTCATAGTTCCCGAACTGAGTGAACTTGACCACGCAGGTAACGCGACTTTCAGCCAGAGCGTGAATCACCGCGGGATGAAACTATTTTAAGAAAAATCAAAACAGAAATTTTTTTTTAGCTTTTTTTGCATAGACTTAACACTTTTATAAAAGGAATAAAACTGACTTTATTATCTTCCCAATATTGAGCCACGCAGTGGTCTCCCGGTTTCCAATCGATATTTCCATTCTCTCGATCGGATAAAGTTCTGTTGAAGTTGGGAGCTGATCTGTTTTCTCTATATGAAGAATTCGACCCTCCTCCACCCCTAGAATGCTCTCCATCACGATAAGCTCCTCCACCACGATAACTTCCTCCATCGCGATAACTTCCTCCATCACGAGTACTTCCCCCATCGCGATAACTTCCTCGACCGCGAGAACTACCTCCATCTCTGTGTCTTTCTTCATTTCGAGAATTTCCTCCATCATAAAAACTTCCTCCATCTCTAGATCTCCCTGTCTCGTAACTAGACTCGGGTTTATGAGAAAATGACCTCTCCGTTTGAAAAGAAGCTGGTTGAGAAACTGGTTTCGCATTACTCGAACTTTTCGAGACGCCTTAAAATTAAAATTTTAATTAACAATCAAAAACTTGGATGAAAAATGAAGGTACCAAGACAATAACTCTCCTACCACCGAGAAAAAAAAAATAACCTATGATGTTCAATATTGTTAGGGGTATGTGGAAGAGTTTGTGTCGTAGAACCAAAAATTATTAAAACCTACTCATATCTGAAATTTTCGTCTCCAAAAAATCAAAAAGTGTGTGAGCTTTAGTGGGAGCGGACAAATGATCCAAATCTTCGTTAGAACCGAAATTTCCACTCGCACCTCGACCTAAAGTCACAAATACAACTATTATTATTGAGATTTCTCTATTAATTAGTTAAAATTTCACATGTAAAGTATTTAATAGAAATTTCATAATTACATCAAAAGCATTCAATACAGTACCTCTGCGCCCTCCTCTCCTCCCTCTTCCGCCACCTCGGTCCCCTCCCCCTCCTCTGCGATCTCCTCCTCGGTAGCCTCCCCTTTCTCCTCCGCGGTTTTCCTCAAATCTCCCTTCTCGTCGCTCAGTGAATCCCCGGGACTCCCGCACCAAACTTTCGCTCTCGTAATTCTATAATATAAAAAGCACATGAATAAGTTAAATGTCCGCTTTTTGTGGATAAGAAAACTTTTGCACATGAAAGATTGAAACAATAATTTTGAGCAAGCATAAAATAATCTTAAAAAAGAAAAGAAAAAAATAGATTATGGGTTTGGTAGCGGAACATGTAATGTAATTTATGGCGTAACATAATATTATTAGCGAGCTTGTACGTGGTATTTGTTTGCTATAGGCAGCCGATGGAATGGTCCTACAGAAGAATACTCACAGCAGCTTTTCCTCCTCCGAACTTTTTGGCCTGATGTTCCATTTTAGATTTGTTGGCCTCGGCAATAGTTGCTTTCCTCTGCTGCTCGAACTCGTCTTTCTCACTCGATTCCTTTTCAGTTAAGACGAAAGACTTGAAACGACCTAACAAAAATGCGAACGAAAATGTATTACATTACAAGGTCAATCATTTTCACATTTTAAAAATCATTTTTAAAAGAAAATAAAGTTTTGAATTTCAAGTTTTAAGCTTTTGAGGTTGTTATTTACCACTTTTCGGATCCACAGCTCCAATATTGACATTACTACCGAAAGGAACCCAAGGCGGTGGTCCGTCTTCTCCAACCACCGAATTCCACTTGCTGCGACTAAACTTCGCAACTGACTAAAAAAATATTACAGTAAAAAATTTATACAAAAAAACAAAATGATGAATATTTTCTTACTCTGTTATATTCCCATTTCTCTAATAAAGCCTGCACACTACCGCCACCGCCGTTAATACCGGATTTATCCAAAACAAGAAAGCTGCCTATGCATCTCATCGATCCAGCTTTGAACATGACCTTCGTTCCGGGAGGAGTGCTCAACCTAAAAACCAGTTACGATATTAAAATCTTCTAGTAATTGTTTCTTTCTTAGAACTTTCTCCAGCTTATAATATTACTTAATGTGTGTCTGTTGAGTGATTTCCAGAGCTCCAAAAGTCTGCGTTCCATCCGTGAATATAATGTGCAGCAACTGCGGCGCCGTGTTCGATTCTTCGTTGGATTTGGGCGCCGAAACGTTGCTGATTTTCATAATCTGAAGCATGCACGGGTTCTTAAAAATCTAAAAAAAACAAACCAACGATAAAATTAAAATTTTATTCATTATGCAAGTGAAAACCAGGAAGATTTGTGTCACAAATTCGTCCGCTTATGAGGCCAATTAAAATTGACATCAATCTCCTCCTAGAATCTACACATTGACATTACCCATTCATTTTTCTCTTTCGAAACCTCCGCGTTTATACAAGCTTCACCAATTTTTCGAAGATCTTCCTATACAAATAACATTAATTAGTAAAAACTATTAAGATTAACGCGACAATATTATTCTTACTTCAAGAGCGATCTTTATAATTTCTCTGGCATCCTTTTTGCCGGCGGACGCCAACTCGTCCAACCATTCGCTTTTCAAGTGCCTAATTAATCATTAAAAATTTATTAATCGTTAATTAGACGTTCGTTAAAACTTACCATCCAAAGCTCTTGAAAACTTTCCCATTTTCCATTTTACTTAAACCTTGAAAAGGTGAAGAAAATTTGAAAATTTACTGTCTAAACTGGAGCTGACATTTTCAAAAGTTGATCGCGTTTCCTTTACAAAATGGCGACTGTGTACTTCACTCGCTATAAAATAGCGGCCCTTCTCAACGCGTTAGCCTTCAATATGAAAATTTGTAACCATTTTTGTTGTTACGTTTTTAAAATTTAATTACTGTATTGAAAATACAATTTTAAATTAATTTCTATTTTTATTGAAAATAAATTACCGTGCTCGCATAGTTTATTCACTTATTTCGTTTTTTTCTCTTCCATTTCTTTTTTAATTATTCACTGCGCACGCGCGGAAGAAGAAATTGTAAGGCGGTTAATTTAAGGGAGAAAATGATATACCGAACCGTTTTTTTTTAAAGAGATAAATTATAATTATGTAAATGTAGGTCATTTTTTTTAATTAGAGAACGTTTGGCCTTTTGGAACTTAAGACTATAAATGAAATGCTTACTTGTGAGCCAAATTAATATCACTTAAAAATAGTTTCTAGTAAATACGCAATCACTCAATGCTCCGATGCAATGCAATGAAGTTAATCAATGACGCTACCGTATCAAATTCTGAATGTTAATAATTCAAAATGCTTGAATAGATTAATTTGATAACATTATATCCACTATCAATGTACATTTTATTGAAATAAGCATTTGTCGGGCTTTGAAAATGATTCAATTAGAGCTGTAAATTTAGTACTTAAAACTTAAAAAGAGTGTTTATTAGTACAAATTTGGATTTTATTGCGTACCTTTCCTATTTGAACAATTCTGCGATTAAATTATCCAGCTGAGAATCCGAACTGTCATCGAGAATCGACGACGAATCAGAATTTTCATTAACCGTACGCGATTGCTTCTTTTTCTTTAACTTTTCAATTGCTTTTTGCTGGCGAGAAATTTTCTGATTTGCTTTGTTTATAATTTTGGCCGAACGTTGCAATTTGCTTCGTAGTTCCTTCTCACTTAAGTGTTTGTTGCTCACAAACTTATGCGCATCATCCACTTTTCTCTCCACTCGTTTTAACCTATTCCGCAGTTGGTAAGTGTACTTGGAACAACTCGGGCAAACTGGAATAAGAGTTACGAGCTGGCACCTTTTGGAACGCACGCAACTAGTTACCGAACACACGTAACCACATGTTAAATCATGTTTCCGATTGATAAAAGAATCTTTCAGGTCTTCATCGATGATCCCTCGACATACGTTCGCGCGATATATTCTGCTTAAATAAGCAGCCATTTCTTCTACCGTAAAAGCATTAGTTTCTTTCAAAAGTTGATTCACTATATAAACGCTGTAACTAAAATTGTCAATGTTATTGGTAACTTTTACAATCATTAATGGAAGATTGTCTTCTGATAATTTCATAAAAGTCGCGGTTTGACCCTCTATACTCGCGAACCAGCCTAATTTCATGCATTTAAGCACAAACGCTTCGAACTCATCCGTATTGTCAATTGTTTGAACTTCTTTCGAACAAAATTGTTTCTTCAAAATTTCATCCGTTTTAACTACCGGTATAGCATTATTCACTAATACCTAAAAATAAAAATTTGGATTCAAATTTACCAATAAAAATTTATAGGAATAGCCTACGTGTTTCTGGCTTGATGGTTTATCACCGCTTGAAGTTTCTTTAAATAGATAAGGCACTAAAACTACATGTACATTACCAACCTAAAATTCGAAAACAACAAAAAACAAATAAACCTACAAACCATTATTTTAAAATACTAAATAATAAAAAATTAATTAAGGGATAAAAATGTAGGTGTTGAAAATAAAAACTATAAATACTTGTCTTTTGCTAGAAGATCCATCACCGCTTGAAGTTCGTGTTTTTAGATCAGGAACCAGAAGTTCTACATTATTATCTGACTGAAATAATTTGAAAAAGCAAAGTAAATAACGAAAACGAGTAACGTGATTGTAACCTTCGATCATTCCTACTTTTTCTTGTTGATTTGCTTGCGTTCCTAAATTTTGATTTACATCACTATCAGCACACTAGAAGTCCAAAAATAAAATAAAAATTGTATTAATTGTAAAACATAACCATAATCATCAAAATAAATATTAAAAAGTTTTTAACATTTTGCGAAAAATCTTCAGAAACATCCTCAATGACTTTATTTTTCTTATTGGAAGCAGCTGCTGCACTTCCCACATCTTCTTCAAGTAGTTCCTTTCGCTTGGAATTTTCTAATAATTCCTAAAAATTTACAATCAAAAGTACATCAGCTCATAATAAAATTTAAATAAATTACATTTACCTCTAAGGATAGTTGGGATACATCGCCGATGAAAGGATCAGGATAGTCTTTATTTGGCCCAAATTTTGGATGTGGGTCAATAAAATGTTTGGAGCAAAGATAGACACTTCGGTGAATATTTTCTAAACTGCGGTATTTGTTGTCTTCTCGATTACACAATCTCATCCAGCGAAGGCATTTCGAACATCTTTCGCAGTCGGTCGGTGAATGCTCGACCGTAGAATGACCAAGAAGTTGAGCGATTCGATTGTTTATAAAAGTTGCGCACGGTTGTGGAAAGCATATGAAAAACACATTTGGGTCACAATTCTAAAAAAAAAAACAACAAAATGAGTGCCAAACTTTGTTCTACGGACGTTGGTCGTTAATTAAGAAGGACTAAAATCTAAAGTAATCTAATAACCCTTCTGAAATTTCAAGAATTCGACGTAAATTTCGAAGAATTAGTTTGAATGAAACTTACTGTGCGGTCGCTAGTTTTGCACCCGCCATAAATGCACCATCTTTTCAACTTTGGTTTTAATGGTGCCGGTTTTATTATACCGGGTTTTGAAGCAATCGGTCGACCTAGTTTACCCATCATGTTAGACCATAATGTTGAGTTGAACTTTGAAGCTTCTTCCTATGCTTCTTCGTGCAAACTCACGCCACAAACAGTGCCTGAAAGATGACGGATGGGCAGCTATTGTAGTATTCCGTTAATTCTCTACAAGATTACATTAATTTTAAAATTTAAATAAATAAGAAATTATAAATACTGATAGAAATACTGATAGAGGAAATTCATATCACGTTCGTAGATTTTTGCAGAATTCGAAAACAGCTGACTCGCGTACGATAGCTCAGAAAGACCATTTACAATAATTGCCATCTAGTGCCAGCATACAGAACTAATTACAATCCATTAATTTAAAAAATCGAAAACTTGTAAGATATACTCCAAACATAATAATTATAAATAAATATATGCAATAATTATACTGCGCGTTTAATTAAAGTCAAAAACTATTATTGAAGAAAAAAAAAAAGTGATAAATTTTGTTTCAAAACTTTGTATTAATTTTTAATTGAACAAATTGTATTTAAATAATAATAATGAAAAATCACCACTGACGCGAATTAACCAGTTACATATTTGTTTATTAATTCTTTAAAAGAAATTTAATAATGCAAGCATTTTTTTAAATTTAGAATACCAAATAAGTTCTTGTTAGCAGACGTGACCAGAAAATGCGGGTCGCTCTTTCTTAATTCTATTTTCAAAATTCAAAAATAAGTAAATAAAAAAAATACAAAATTTATCTCGAATAAAAAAAAAACTTCACCACTTACTTTCTAAATAACGATTTGAACTGATCGAGATAATATAAATCTACGAAACCTTCCATATATTCTATTTGAAAAACAAACAACTTTTTCATCTAAAAGACAGAATTTAATATTAAAAAAAAAAAATTATAAATAAATTCAGATTTACAAATTTTAGTTATATGGCAGACTCTTACTTTTGGTAAAACTTGAAGTAAATTTTGAACATCTGATTTATGCTGATACTTATTTCCGCTCAAACAAAATTTAACTTTTTCTAATTTTTTACATAAGAGCAAACTATTTATGAACGTTTTGGTCAAATATCTTTCTCCATAATATTGGATCCTATACAAAAATAAAAATAAAAAAAAATTTAAAAAAAATAAAAATTCTTATAAATATACCGTAATATCTTTAAATCTGGAGTGTAGCTTAAACTGTCGTTAAGTTCGAGAAAGAAGGTCATATTCAAGATGTGAATTGAGAGATTCTCAAGTTTGGTGCAACTTTGAGTGATTTCCGATACCTGAAAATTACCGGTATTCTCTTCTCCCACAAGGTTTAAGACATACAGTTTGAACACTCTTAAATTCTTGCAATGACCAATATCGTATATGGTATTCGCGTGAACTGAACTAAAAAAAAATTTATTAATTACAAATGAACTTTAGAAAATTTCAAACATAAAGTGATAATAATTATAATACTATGGTTTGAAATCATCAGTCGACCGTTCAAAACGTATTACTCTCAATTGCTCACAGCTTTGCGCCACCTTCCAAAAAGGCATTATATTAAGGCACATCTAGAAAAATAAATCAAACATAATATGACTAATATCTAATAAAATAATATGCAAACAGCGAGAAATGATATTTTGATGAAAATACGAACTTCTGAATCATCCAGAGTTTGGTAATGGCAATTCAAAAAGCCAGGTGAAATTGCAAGCTCTTTCAAATCTAAAAAAAAAATGAATATTGAATTAGAAATTTAATTAAAAACTTTTAATGAAATGTTATTAAATTATAAAAACTTTTAAAATTGGCTATGGTCTCTAAAATTGTTTCATTTTTCCTCATTTGATCGTAGCCATCAAAATCGTCAAGTTCGATTATCAAGTGCAACACTGTGATTTGAGGACAGTTAATGGTGAACAGCTCAATGCCTTTTAAAAACTAATAATTACGGGCGAATTATAATTAATCAAAGTAATATAATGTCAAATTTTTTAAACTTACATTTTCAATGATCACGCATTCAGAAATATACACTTGTTTAATCGAATTTCCAGAAGCAGAAATCATTCTGTTCGCAAAAGATGCGAAATCTTTGAAGCGTAACTTTTCTACGAAGATCGATTCGTAATTATTAATTTGACCCGACGTCCAATTTGAGATTTTGTCGTCGTAGTTTTCATAAGTTTCCCTCTCTAAAGCTCTAATAAAATTTCCATTAAAAATAAATGTAGGTGTTATTATAGTACCTTGTAGCCACGTAAAAAGAATGAAAACCTACCTTAATAGAAATCTCGATCTATTAGGTAATAAAAGTGGATGGCTGAGTATACCATCTGAAAATCAATGTCAAGAAATTAAAAACAAGTAATAATTAATCAATTACAGTATTAAAATACTATTTAATAGGTAGCAAGTGTATCGTCCGAAATCTACGTTCTTCAACGGAATGACTTTATTTCTAAGAATTAATTTTAAAAAATTAACTACATCCATTTTGCACTGAAAGTTTTTATAATCGAATTCTAAACTCGTCAATTTCAGCAATGGCGATGAATCTAAATACAAAAAAAAAAATAAATAAATTTTAAAAATCATATTCAGTTAACTATAATAAATAATTATATAAAATATTTACGTGATGGAAATTCCGATGGCTTTATTTGACAAACGCGGCACCATCCTTTAAAATTTTCAACTAATTTAAACGCTAGTAAATCTTTGCAATGTTGCAAAACATTCACGTAAATGTCAAATAGAAATGACGTAGACTTTAACTCGAGAGAATCGCGATCCAAAACAAAGAATTCGATTTCTAATTTGGTTAAGTTTTGCGCGAAAGGAAGAAATTTCTCCATATTTTTTATAAAGTAGAATTTCCATTCTTTCGTGTAGGTGAAGGAGAGCGAATTAAGATGAAGGTCGCAAATGGCACCGACGCAATCTTCGTTCATTACACATTGAAAGACGTGAAGATGGTAAAGATTGGTTTTCGTTATCATGTCTTTAATGATGCTCGGCGTCAGCCAATCGCAATGGTTAATGTCAATGCTCGTGCAACTCTTTGATAACGCAAAATTCAAAAAACAATTCACATTCAGATTATAATTCCTTCGCAAATTAAACCCCGATTTCCTGGAATATTTTAAAAATAATTTTAAACATTCACGTTTAATAAATAATGGAATATTTCGGAATATTAAATTCAGCGCTGGCAATATTTATTTTAATTAAATACGGATTCTAGTCAAACATTAATAAAACGCCGTAAAAACCAAATACATATTGTACGGTACAGTAAAACGAACTTCTCAACCAAAATCAAGATTATTACTTTGATTGATACGCAAATTGATATCACTCGCTGAATCAGATATTCTGATCAAATTCCTTAAATTAATTCTTACGCATTCTGCACCATCTGTTGAAAGTGTTTCGAAACTGCGCTCAAAGCGATGATGTCGTTTTCAGACAAGTTTTGAAAAATCGTTCTCCAGACATCTGAATGGAGATGGAATATGGTGACCTGGGATTTGAAATTCACATCCACGGTATCTTCACATTTGGCTTCTAATTTAATGCAGTTTACAAAAATAAAAATAAACTTTTATAAATACGTTTAAGCCCGCGATAGTCAAGCAAAATGTCGCTTATTCTTATTGACAAATCAAGCAAAACATTACGACACATGCAGTCGAGCAACTTGGATCTTATCTTAAACCAAATTCAAAGGACTCTCCTTGTTTAAATTGAAGAAAGCTTACAATTACTATCTGCTTTCGTTGTACCTAACCTACGGTAAACTCCGTCAAAAAATAATCGCTTTTGCTTATTAAATCGTTGTTTCTACATTGATAATTATCTTTACCTAAAGTTGAATCTGGTCCTTTTTGCTGCTGGCCTTCGTTCACCGCCGCTCTCTTTCTACGTCTTTTAGACTGCTCATTACGTCTCTTCGGCATTTTTATCTCATGAAATGATTTATTCTATAAATGTATATTCACAATTTAAGAATGATAAACATAATTGTATTATAAAGTTAACTTTTACCCCGTTTGAATAAAGAGTTCCACGCGATTCTAGTCCAATTAGCAAACAGCTGAGCAACACAGTTTTGTTTTCCAGAAGAATCAACAGAGGGCGCGATGTAAATAAAAGGTGGGAGATTCAAAAAGCAAATTTTAGATTATAAATCAAGTTCAACGTTTTAAATTAATTACTAATCGTTGAATTTCCTTAACATCTCGTTAGGCACAACATTGTACTTAATATTTTTAAAATAAATTTGAATTTGTTTCAATCATAAAAATGTTTAGAATACAAAATAGCTTAATTAATGAACGAACTTAAAACTACAACAGAAAAATATTAACAATCGATACCGCTAATGAAATAAAATAAAATACTCTAAAAAATAGAAATCTTATGAAAATTTATTTATAATGTAAATGTTACTATACAAAACTTGAAATTACAATAATTTTCATCAACAGATCAAAATTATTAAAAAAATTTGTTAGTAATTTAGAAAGTGCGGTTAATTTAACAAGTAAAAGTTTGAACTTCTTTGGTATACAATAATAATAAATTCAAACGTTAATAAGAATTATTTCGTTTCCGATTATAGAAAAAATAAACTATCCGCCAGTTTTTCATCGTGAGGCACGTGAAGACTTTGGCTGGTTAAAAATGCCAATTTATGAGCATAAACACAAGGAGCCGGCACTCTCACTGTACCCTGCAAAGAAATTTCGATTGAGAATTTTATATTTTTTTAAAACAAAACAGTA
Source organism: Polydesmus complanatus (assembly GCA_034692225.1). Taxonomy (NCBI): domain Eukaryota; kingdom Metazoa; phylum Arthropoda; class Diplopoda; order Polydesmida; family Polydesmidae; genus Polydesmus; species Polydesmus complanatus. The sequence goes on along the minus strand of JAQGAZ010001816.1, from coordinate 8,020 downwards.
TTATGATAATAACTTACGGGCCAGTTGAAATACATGTGAGTAAGTTTATACGCAAGACGTTGCATATGATCAGGAGTTAGCTTGGAAGTGTCGTAAATGATATTGAAGTGAGTGGGCGACACAGTTCCTTGATTAACACTCTGACTAACGAGATAAAAGTCGTACCATTCATTTCTCGTTATTACGGTATCTACCACTGTTCCTGGAGTAGGATTTTCTAAACCATTACGCGACTCTTCCATCAACCGAGTGTTAATTCTTTTGGAAACCACGATAAACGCAAACTGAGGACTATAATTATTATAAAAAAAAAAATTAATGATGATGAGCAACTCGAAATTAAAAAACCCTACTTTGTCATTCCAAGTTGTTTAAACATATCTAAAATACGACTGAGCTCGTTATCACGAATCGACAGTAATTGTCCTTCACTAACTCCGTCTCGGTAAAATATAATTCTCAGGGGGAATTTGCCATTCAGCTGTTTATAGCGTTTTAACCCAGCTGAAAAAAATAAAAGACAAATAATTATAATTGGAAGAAATATCGACTCCTCTTGGCTCTGAATGATCGAACGTACCAGCAAGATTTTCCAACAACCCATCGATCATTTCAGTTTCGCCTGTTTGAAAGCAAACCCGACTGTAATATTTGGTCAAAGTTTTATCTAAGCTGCAACATAAAGCTCCGACAGATGTTCCACGTCTGGACGAATCACGATACGCGTCGTACCCAATAACCATAGTGGTTGCCATCTAAATAAAATTGAAACAAATGTATATTACTTTTTGTTTGTTGTCTTATCAAAACTTTTGCAATATAAATCTACTCACTGGCATTTTTACAGCCCAAGGAGCTCCTCCGACCTTACAGTTAATCTGTATACCAATTTTGGTGGCTGCACTTTTTAATTTATTACCTTCCATTATTTTTGACGTTACCACTTGGCTTGGAACTGAAATAGACGTTTATCATTTTCTTTAAAAAATTCTAAAGCCCCAAATCATGTCTTTCCCTCGTTCTCAATATACGAGTGTCACATTTGCTTGGTCACAAGTCAAATACATTAGCATTGAACCATCATCGAGTTAAAATACTATTTAATATAGAAAATGAATTTAACATTACCTGGGCGTTCAATACAACAGACTTTCTTAATGGCATCGTATCGGTCTTTAGCTGGTTTGTCCAACAAGCACACGGCTAATTGCACGCTTGAATCAACCCCAGATTGAAGAGCCGCTGCATAAGTTCTAGCACTATCGTTATCCAAAGTAATCCTGTACAGACACAATTTCACTAGTGAATCTCGTAACAATTTTTACGTTAAAATGTAACTAACATGGTTGGATCTTTTAAGCTGATACCCATTGGATAACAAACTTCCTTTAAAGTTCTAAGAAATTTATACGCATCACTTTGGCAATCCCTTGTAAAAATGAACAGCCAACTTTTAACTTCAACAGCCTTATACATATGCATATTGCGTAAATTAGTAGTCCAATCCGACCTTTTTCGATCGTAATTATACTGTCATAATCATAAAATTAATGTTTGCAAATAACTTTAAATCATTAAAAAAATAATTAGTAACTAACTGCAACTTCTGCTCCTTTTTCATTTTTTTGAAGTATTTGTTCGTCCGTTAAAACTCTTCCTTGCAGTTTTAACAAGTTGCTGTCGAAATTGAGATTCCAATTGCCCATTTCTGTTCGACATTCGCTATTACTACAATATTAAAATGACAGATAAGAAATTGCATTCAATAAAATACAAAAAAATTACAAGTCTTACTTTTGAATACGACTCATTATCTGCTTTAACCTTTCAACTCTTCTAGAAGGGTTTATTCTCGTGTGGTTGGCAATTGCACGCATTACTCTAAAGTTTGTCCTCGTAGCCTCGCTAAGCCCTAATAGTAATAAGAAAAGGAATAATTATTATTATAGCTTATTAAAAAAATAAAATCATTACCTGTCATGAAAGTCAATTCGGGCACAAGAAGAATATCACTTTGAAGTCCTCGAGCTTGGTCTCTTTCTCGAGGGCGACTGATTAGTAAAGGTTGGGAATCCACTGTTATCGGCACGTTCCAATGCTTTAAATTTAAAATGGGTTACAGCAAAATTCGAATAAATTATTATATTAAACAATTACATGTATAATACCTCTATATAATAATTCTTAAACGTGGTTTCACTGCCATTTTTATTAGCGAATGTAGACAGCGGACTTTTCTCCCACTCAATATCATCGATTCTATACATTCGATTGTTGTATCTAGTTACAACAGTGCATCCGACGATACTTCGAATAACTTCATCGTGATAACTCGTTGGATTCCTCCGTCGAATCTCATTTAATTGCTCCAGTACGTTATCTGTACGTAGAAATCTGAAGGAGAGATCAGTTTGCATCAGCACGTCAGTCTGGTGTCTGCGAATGGATGAAACGAAACCAGGCCACACTTCTAAGCTGTACAATACATAATTATTTTTATTAAGTAACTGTCAAAAAGTTTTTTGTAATAATTCTACAAAAGCTTACTTATGTTCCATTATAGCTTCAGCCGATTCCGGATCATAATAATTTCGATTACTTTGCTTTAGTTTTAAATAGCGAAAACACCTATTAAAAACAATTATTAAACACTTATAAAAAACAAGTTGACAAATTTAAAACCCAAATTGATAATAAACCTTACTTTCTCAATAAAATGTTGAATATTTGAAGCAGAATGGGATCATCTGAAGACAATTCTTTCACCAATTTAAACGTAATTGTTATATCAGCATCATCCGTCTTTCGTTTAGCGTGGGCCACAAACGCCTATCAAAATTAAAAATAAATATCTTTCGAAAAATGTTTAAGGGTTTTTTGCAGTCTATTGCTCTCACCTCTGCGTCGCTTAGTCTTCGGATGGAAAATAGGCTACTTCCATCAAAGATGTACGCTCCCAAATCTTCACGTACGCTGTGAACAAAAGCTCTTTTCAAACGCGAATCATCTATTTCTGGTAGAAAATCCGTATGGTATTGGAAGACCTTCCAATTTGGAGTAGAGGTGGCTTTGAAATAGTTAGCCACCAGATTGCTATAACGTTGCTTGTCGGAGCCTAAGTAAAAAAAATTACAGCTCTTAATATAAAAATTATAAAATGGATAATGAGTTTTTTTTTTATTACCGACGGTAGTAATTATGTTTTCTGGACGACATTTAACCACTTCTTCCATTCGACCGCGACCTCGTCCTCTACCTCGACTTCCAAATCCTGGTGGCATAGTCAGAGAATCTCCTCCGCCCCTAGATGTGCCAGCACTCGAAGATGCGGCACCAGATTGTCCACCTCTTGACCAACCGCCGCTAAATTCTCCTAGATTTGAAGAACCGCCTCTAGATGATCCCCCTCTCGACCATCCACCTCTTGATGATCCAGCTATAATATAATTTATAAACTTTACAAAGACATTCAAAATATTTAAATTAAAAACATTACCACCATCATCGTAACGTGGTCTTTTATAAGCCCGATCTAAAAAAAACAAATAACATTTTTAGTATATTTTTAAAACAATAATTCTCAATTCAAAAACGTACCTTGCGACTCATCCCGTCTGTCTCTCGATTCATAACCCTGAAATAAATGGTAGTTTTGAGTGATTAATCAATTATGCTCAAGATTTAAAAGTTATTTTTCTTTACCCCACGTCCACGAGGAGTGTAGCCGCCTTCTGCAGGTCGGCGAACATGTTCTGGAGCATCCCTGCTGTATCCTCCTCGACCACGATCACCCCTGCCTCGGTCTCCTCTTCCTCGGTCTCCTCTCCCGCGGTCTCCTCTTCCTCGACCTCTATCATAGCCGCTGCCACGATCGTGGTGGCCTCTACCATTTCCTTGTGCTTCCATTTATTCTAAAAATCAAATAGTTCAACAAAAATGTTCAATGTGCAGTCATTAAAATAATCTACAAAATTCGAAAAAAAACATGTTATTAAATTAACTGTAAGCCTCTGTCAATATGTACTGTAATTTGGAACAACGGTGTAATGCACAATAATTTTTTCCTACCAAGATTTTTCGACGAAAAATCATTTTTTACAAAAAAGTTTTCGCGCTTTATTTACAAGTTTGCGGAAAAATTTTTCAATTAAGACGAACAAAATTAATTTCTAAATCAAAAATGGCTCGAATATTAAATTAATGATTCGTGTAAGAAGTGGTTCGAACCCAACATTTTTTAGAACATCTTTCTGAGTCTTTCAAAACTTCTAGCCGAGTCTGATGCAATTGGCACAGGCTCATTAATTTAGCTTAAAATATCTACTTTTTTCTTGTAACCTTTACAATATTTTTATACCTCGATCTTGACGGTAGAAACACGGGGAGATGTAACGTAGGAGTATTATAGAACTCTTCCTATAAATTCCTTAAAACCCAGATTATTGTGCATGTACATGTTGAAGGTGAAATTTAACTGCAGTGCGGGCGCAACAACAGCTTTGAAACTTTTCCTTAAAAAGATATTTTTGACATGGAATTAGTACTCCTAAGTTGGCTAATTTTATGACTGAATAATTTGGAACAAACATTTCATAGACATTTTTGTAAAAAAAAAATTCCATGGGCGTTTCCATTCTCCTCGACACATTCCTTCGAGCACGTGAAAGCTCGGTAAACAAGCTCAAACTTGTTTACCGAAGAACCAATTAGGTTTGGTAATATTAGATAATTCTAATTATACACACACTGCAATAATAATTCTAATTATCGATCTCGTAGGTGTCTGTCAATTGACAACCGTATTAAATTTGTTACCCTCGCAGAACATTTTCAAAAAGACTGAAAATAAAAACATTTGCAAATTTTTCTCGATTAGAACACGATAATCAGGAATGTACGAGTATAATAGTGTATTACGTGTTGACTCATAAGCATCGTTTTTTTTATATTACATGAACAAATTACTTGCCTTATTCGATACATCCAATGATCAACAGGTATCCCAATTTTCAAAACAACATCAAAATTTTTTTTTTTTCAAATTTTCAAGCACGAAAGTCACGTGCCGTTCGGTTAGAAGGAAAGGAAGAAACTGATCTCAGATCGAGGAGAGGTATGCGCACTCACGGTTATAAAATGCGTACATTTCTGCGCATGACGCTTCCTGATTCTATAGGTATGCCAAGATGTAGGCGCATCGTTCCAAATCAAATGACGTCATACTATGTTCGCACCGCGAATCGGGTTTTAGTTAAACCCAATTCGGCCAAGTTTGTTTTGACTGAAATCACTCGCAGCAATCTGGTTTCAGCAACTACATGTATTTGAATTTTCTTTTCTTTTTTATATTTATTAAAATACTAGTAAGAAAAGAATAATTTTTTTTTACAGAAAAAACTTATGAGCTTCGACTCTATAAAACGCTGACTATAATTTTTCTAAATTTTTATACCGGTACTCAAATTCAGTTATTTATTTTTTTTTTGTGTAGGCCTACTGTATACGTTATAACATCAATACATATAGTGTAATTAACAGGGCAGGCTATTAAATTACTGTATTTTTTGTCAAAAACAGGAATAAATACTGTATGAAAAGGACTACAGAAGTCTAATCACTTCCCAAAAAAATAAATATTATATTCACATTTTAAATTTTTCTCCATATTATTAATTTATAGAACCACGATTAAGAAATTAAATAAAGTGTTTGATTATGTAAACATCAATATAATTATTATAGCATCATTATTTAATAATTATTACATAAACAAAATACTTGCCCAATTCGCGATATGTTATCCAACTTTGACCACGTGACCCGAACAAAACCGTCGACGCGCTTATAAAATTCAGCTATTATTTTTTTTATTTTTTTTTTTTTAAATAAAAAAAAAAGCTATTTGAAATTAAAATCAGCGAATCACTATAAAACTTTCCTTTTAAAGTAAGCTTATGTTGTTGTTGGTTATTACTGTAACTTAATGAAAAACTTCAACGTTTTTAAATTTTTTTCGGATATGTTATTTTGTAGGTCCGGCTTCGTTAAACACTCCAGCATCTATTTTATTTATTTTATTTGAAACTCCCCTTTTTTTTTCTGCAGCGTTTTGGGACACCCTTTGCAGCCGTGTGAGCTTTTTAATCCTTTTACATGTACTTGTTTTCCGATTTTGTAAATCTTTTTGTTTTTAGGTGACTCAATAAAGTCGCGGTGTGATTTTGTACAGACTAAGCGTCCCCTCTCCCTACTCTGAAAAAAATTTAACCTCTTCAAATCCCCTTTCGATAATTAGCTAAATTTTATAAACAAAACATATAAACGCTAGAAAAAGCTTTCCAAGAAGTATTTGTAAGTGGTCAAAAATAGGTCAAAAGTTCATATTAAACTTGCTTTTAATTTAGCAGCGCTGGGTGTCAGATCCAGGTCCCTAAAATTTTGCGAGCCCTAGATTGCCCAGGCACGCAAAGGCAGCAGTGACTGAATTTTTTCACATAACAGTTAATGGGTAGAATACATAATTTTTTTTTTATAAAATTTAACTTAAAAAAGGGAGAAAGAAATTGGGATATTTTACTAATTTATAGGCCTACTACCATTTTAAACATTTAATTTTAAAGCTTATAAGTTTCAAACTAAATTGGAATATTTTTTATTTACAGAAATTTAAATTTATATTAACCCACATAATTGAAAACTCTTTACTCCAAAATGCATGTGACAAAAGAGTGTGAACAGCATAGTTGACCACTAAGACAATCTCCAGATGTTTTTCTAATAAAGCACCCTGCTGTTTCTCAGCCCCAAAATATTTGCGCTTCCAGCCAAGTCCAGCAGGGATAAAGAAACATTCCTTAGCGTTCGTAAAGCTCAAATAAATTAAGTGTTACAAAAAAAAAAAAAGTGTTTTAAAAATTTTAACTTTTTTCCATCCTTTCTATCTCGACAGAGGTCCTCGGCATTTTTATGTTTACAAATTAAATTTTATTAAACAGATAAAAAAAAAATTAAGTAATTATTCCTAAAGTTTTATTGAGATGATAAGTAAAACGTTTAATTCAAAATTAGAAAAGCGGTTTTTTTTTATGTTTATTATTATCTTATTATAATAAAATATAGTTCGAATGACGTCATAAGCTTAAGCAGACTTAGGGGTAGGGTGGGGGAAAGAAGAAATATGATGGGACATTGCAGGGGGAGGGGACATTTACAAAATATCGTCATTTTTTTAAGCAAAAAATTAACTCATAACAAAATTATTAAAACCATAGTTTTTTTTACAGTTCATTACAATGTTCAAGTACGTGTAGCCTATTATAAAAAAAAATATTTTTGCACTTTATACTGCGCTTTAAAACGATATTTAAAAAATATCATTCAATAACATTTTATGAGCTTTCGGTGTTTTATATTCCAGTTTTAACCATTGTGAAATACGATATCGTAATAATAGGAATAAGTTATAATAACAATAATACAACATTTTTTTAAATTTATTGTATAGTTTATAATATAATATCTACGATGCTGGTGAGAAAATAAAGCGATGTACATAAAACCATAAGCAATTATAATACTATAGCAACTGAAAATGACATCTCAAAAACAACTTAATTTCCAGTTAATAAGGTAAATAAAAAAAATTCTACCTAAAAAATGTTTGTAAAATTAATACCATCATTTCAGATGCAACGTTATTTTTTGTCTCCTTTTCATGCTCTTAACTTCAGGTGCATTTATGTTATCAAAAATTAATTAATTATTAAGAGTTGTAGTATATTTATAATGATTTTGTTCATAGAAATCTCATGTCAATATCAACCGCAAATCATGAGATCGGCGGACAACGGTTCGGCTAAAAACGAATCGACCGACGAAGATGTGGCTAACGACGTAATGATTCAAGAATTGTCAGAAAGAAACTTAAATTTCGCCTTTAACATTTATAAGGTACCGCCTAATGGTGACGATAGCCTTGATCAACTGACGTCATAGATTAAATTTCTGACCTAGGGTTTAT
>JAQGAZ010001815.1:0-24090 GCA_034692225.1 Polydesmus complanatus | reverse complement strand
GGCCGTTCTGAGTTATCGTAGATATTTTCGTCATTTTGACGTAGTTATTTTTTCAGTAGTTATTTTGACGTGCCACGGTTTGAGGCGCACCTTTACCTTTAATCACCTGCAACGAAGTTATAACAGCATCGCGTACTTTTTTCTTAACTGATTATACTTAATAAATTAAAATGGATAAACATTGGTTTTCTCAAGGGCTGTTGGTTTTGATTTTTATATGCTTAGGTGAGTAAATTTATATATAAAATTCGAATTTTACTATAATAAAAATCCTACAATGTTGATTAATGATTCATTGTTTTGACTCATTTACTGTTCCTATATTTTTGTCCTAACCTAGCCTTAACTTTTGTTGAAAATGTGATCTAAATTTGTATTGTGTATAAATTTTATTGTTCATTTTAATTTATGAATATGCTTGAATAACTTTAATATTGTCGAAAAGAAATGATGTACAGGTATTGTGTTAAATACAGGTAAAGTGTGTATTTTTAGGTAAATGCCTAAAATTAGGTGTGGCTGATAAATGCAACAAGTTGGCGCGATTTTCCCATAGACTCGCACGTTGCATTAACGACTTGTTAATTTTGTCGGCGTGTTTAAAATGTTTTGAAAAGTTTACTTATTATTATTTATTTTCAGTTTCGTGCCAACGAAATCCAACAATATCGTTCATAACCAGGGAACAAGTCGTGAATATAGGCGGAACGGTCAATCTGGATTGCTCAGTTCAATACGGACAAGATTATCCAGTAACGTTTTAAATATTAAGCTATATTTATTTAATTAATATTATAGTGTTGGTTAATTGTTTTATTATTTTAAAATGTATTAGGTTTTATGGGTAAAAGTGGATCCTACGAATCCCACAGGTTCTTTAACTTTATCATATGGAAGTGGAATGATTGTTCGTGAAAATCGGTTCTCGTTGCGATACGATACAGCCAGTAGTACCTATACTCTTCAAGTATTTATGCTTAAAAGTTTAATAAAATATCAAAAAATCTGATAATTTATTTTGTTTAGATTAAGGATATTCAAGAATCGGATGTCGGGGCGTATCAATGTCAAGTTGTAATTAACATTAGTAATAAAATTACAGCCAACGTAAATGTTCTCGTCAGAAGTAAGTTGTTAGCGAGTTGATTTCGAAAAGAATGGTACTATTTTGATATTTGATTATTTGTAGTTCCACCTGTTATTGCCGATAATAGTACGAGATCAGTGGTCGTGAGTGAAGGCGAAGGTGTAAAACTACAATGTTATGCGATTGGATTTCCAACTCCAAGAATTTACTGGCGCAGAGAAAATAACGCTGTGTTACCAACTGGTGGGTCCATCTTCCGAGGTAATATCTTAGTTATACCGATGGTAAAGAAGGAATTTCGTGGAACTTATTACTGCGTTGCCGATAACGGTGTGGGTAAAGGAGCTCGTCGTAACATAAACGTCGAAGTAGAATGTAAGTTACGGTAGTTATATACTTATTAGAAATAAATGAAAATTTGTAACAATAACTATATTTTGGATATTCAGTTGCTCCGGTCGTACGTGCTCCCCGTCCTCGTGTTGGTCAAGCTTTGAACTTCGATATGGACATGGAATGCCACGTTGAAGCTTATCCGGTACCCGCTATCACGTGGACCAAAGACAGCAGAGTTTTGGCAAATAATATGCATTACCAAATCTCAAATTTTGCAACTGCGGACGAATTTACCGATTCAACTATTCGCGTCATTACAATTGAAAACAGTCAGTATGGCCGCTACATTTGCAAAGCTGAAAATAAACTTGGAGCTAACTATGCAACGGTGGAATTATTTGGTAAACATTATTCTTTTTTTTTTTTAATGTTTTGTTTTATATAATAATTATATAAAAACTCATTTTTCTTCCACGATAGAAACCGCTTTTCCAGTTTGTCCTCCTGCTTGCCAAAATTTTGACTATTTCGGCAGCGCAAGTGCAGTAACAAGTTCTGTGGTGAGCATCGTTGTCACAATTTCTGCCATTTGTCTGTGGATGCGATTGTAAGATATTGGTAGAAATATCTAATTTTTAGTTACTTAATGCATTTTTTTCAAAATTTTTGATACTTTTATTTTGTCCACAAATGTGTGAATCTCAATTATGCAAAATTTTCGTGACTCATTGTAAATAACTGGGCGGCTTTACAACTTCATAACCACAAATCATAGTTCAGTATTGAATCACTTTTAAGACTTTGGAGATTTTTTTATTTATGACTTAAAGATTAATTTTTTGAGATTATTTTACATAAAGCGACTGTTTTAGAAAGCTTCGAATCTCATCGTCAAAAGATTTTAAATGCAATCGATGACGCACAAACATCAATTTTTTAAAATTTTCATCTTGGGGTTTTTAAAGTAAAATTACCCAATTCACCGTTTAGTTGTGTTTATAATCGTTCGAATGTCAGCTACCGGTAGCTTCTTTTTTTAAACTGGTGTAACTGAGGTTGCATATTTGCCCTAACGTTGGATATTTCATATTTTTTCACTTAAAAATAGTTATTGAATTTAATAGATTATACGTTTCATTATGAAGCAAAAATTCATTTATGCAATAATACAATAACTGCATGCTAGTACACCCAAGTATGAAAGTTCCCTAACTTTTGTATGTATATATGTAGGATGTTAGGTTTTAGAAATTTTATTACAATAATTCATAATTTTTTTTATCATTTTAATTCTACGTTGTGTATAGAAAAATTAAAGTCCAAAACAAAAGCATATTTTCAATTATTGCTCGCCATACAATATTTACAAAATACTAACTGATCATATCAACCGATTCATATTTTTAATCCCCATAGAGTATATATTATTTTAAAACACCATTGAATTTGTGGTAAACTTTGTACATGTAATACAATGTATTTATATTGAAATTGCCATAAAAGCACGTAATTTGACGTATTTTTCCATAAACTGGTTTTTCACAAGCACGTGGTTTACAGGCAAGATTAATTGGTGCATTTTGAATCGATATTCATTCTTAAGGATGTAGTTTATCTGAAAGCAATTTCTAAAATTACTTCATTTCTGTGGAAGACATTCCAATGCATCGCTCTTCATAAAATTGTAAGTTCTAACCTGTTTAAATGTGTTTCTTTTGGACTTTAATTTTGCTTTATAAATCGAATTGACAAATCTTTGAAATTTGTATATACAGTACTATTTTATATAAATCAGGAAATGGGCGATGTAAAAATTTGCGATTTTATTTCTAATTAAAATCACGTTTTTATATAAATGTAGCATGCATTACTTTACATTGTTATTACGATGTAGTGATACGAGATAAATGGGTTGTTGAAATTATGATTTAATTTTCGCATGCCGGGTTTCTAGCACTGTCAACGGCAAACTTAGAGTTACAATATCTGACTTTGCTCCATTTGCAGTTGATTTTTTAATATTTGCCCCAACAGCTCGAACTAACATATTGAATCTGAAATGTAAATTATGAAATTGTTTTTTAAAATCCGATTTTGACTTCTACTCAATATTTGTAGTTATTGCTTACTTCACTTGAGACAGTTTCAAGTCTGGCATTAAATCCGATGACAGAAATGAGTAATTATTATACAAAAGCATCAAAACGATGAGGTAAGCCAAGCAACTATCTTTTTGCTTCGGAGTCATCACTCTAAAACAAAAATCACGCTTAGAATTCCTTAAAAAATATTCTTTGCTATGCTTAACTTACCTATATTTCATCCCGAATTTGCCTTTAACTCCAGAAACTTGAAAAAAGTTCAACATTATTGCGTCTCTAATCGATCCTGGCACGTCGGGAAGGAAATCTAAGATGAAAAGATCGGTGAAAATTACACATTTTTTTTTTGATTGATTGATTTTTACTTCCTGATCTTAGATCAGTAGCTGTTAGTTGAAGAACTTGATACAAGTAATTCATATACATTAAAGTTTTGCATTTGTCTTCTCTATATTCGGGTTGCGTAGGTAATTTACTCAACAAATTTAAAACAAATAAGGGATATCTGTAAAAAAAAATTCAGTTTTTTTAGTTGTATTTTTTTTGTGTAGCTTAATGTTAGAAAACTACTTTTTTTGCGCAATCCATTCTTGAATATTTTCTACAGTGGCATTTGTAAATACTAATGATGAAGTTTCCCATTCATCAAATTGATCTGGAGGAATAACAATAACTACATTTCAACAGTTAAGGTTCACAAGTATTATGTAAAAAAATTATTTCTAGAACATAATAATTTATAAGAAAAGTAAAGGATACGATCGTTCCTAGTGTAGACACTCTCAACATTTTCCGCCTGTCGATTAATTGGAGGCATTGCACTAGACTGTGTATTATTTATTTCTAGTAAAATTAATAAATTAAATTAACAATTATAATACAGTATAAGATTTTTCTAAAATTATATTACCCAATTTTATTGGTTCATCCATTGCAACATTTTGAACAACATTGTTCATCACTATTGATACATTCTCCGCTTTAACTTTGTGCTTTAACCTAGATTCTAAAGCTCGCTGCTTCTTCAAACTTCCAAATGCCATTGTCAATTCTTCTCGCTAAAATAATTCTTTTCTTAATAATGCTCTACTTTTTCATTGTATAACTATACCTCGTTGATTTCTTTATTTTTTTCGGGGGCTTTAGTTTCTTTAAACAAATTTCCTAAACCATTAAAACAAAATTAATGTTAGTTTCCTATTTTAAAATAAATATTCATATACCTATAATATCAGGCCTGAGCTCATACATTTGTGTGTTTAAAACTTTCATTTTCTTGCGATTTTTGTTTAAAATACCTACATAATACCTAAAAACAATATTTTTGAAACAAAAATCCAGCAGCTTGTGAAATAGATTTGGTTAATATAATACCTGGAACAGGAGGGAAACGGTCTACAGTTACCAGCAAAATTAGTAGCAGTGTATATCATATCATCATTTTCTGCTACCTACAATAATTATAGTTTTATATTTATAAATTAAATGGCATTATATTATAATAAAATTACCAGAATTCTCTTTTTAAATCCTTTTGCGTCATTATTTTTATCGCCAAAATACGCAATATTATTTAATGAACTTCCATGATCGAATTCGGTCTCAGACGTAGATGTAGCTAAAAGGAGAATGAAATAACATTGTACAATCTGATATTTGGAGTTTTCGAAAACACAAGGTTCAAATTAAATTCCTAATATTTACCTAAAACAATTTCTAAATTCTTTTTTAGTTGATCTACAATCTTTACTTTGGAAATCTCATTCATTTTTATAAATAAAACTTATAAAACTCTGCGGGAAAAGCACACGTGCTAAAAATTTGAAAGTTTATTCACGCGCTTGACGAGAATCATAACAGTAAACAATTGAACTACCCTGGTCTATACAATCCTAAAGGGTAAATAGCCTCAAACTATTCTAACCGTTTTTTGTGGTAAGAATAGCCGGTACGTAAAAAAGGTAAGAATAGCCTCATTCTATTCTCACACACTTGGTCGATGAGATTTGCAAAATTCAACGGCAAATACAAGTTTTTATCACAGATTTAGCGTCGTTTTTTAAATTGACTATCAGTATAAACTTAAAAATTTAATTTAAATATAAAATGCTCTCGGTTTCAGTGTTTTTAAGAAGTAAAATTAGTTTGTGTGTTTTAGCATTGCATAGAATAACGTATCAACCTTGAAAAAAATATCGTCTGCATCACAGATGATCAAAAATGTTCCTGAAACTTCAAACATCTTGACTTTTAATTTGATAATGGTAAATGCTTAATTTTCTTTATTATTATTATACGCATGATATGAAATAAACATCAAGTAAATAATAATATACAACGTTGATGTTACAGTAGCTTTTTTTTTAAATTTGATATTGACTGGGCAACCAGAGCCCAACCAGGAAGCTACAGGCGCCAGGGCGACTTGGCAACTTTTCAAGGTCTGCTAATGAGCGTTAAATTAAAAAGCTTTTGATTATTTAACGGTGTAAATATAATGTTACTGGTGTTAATTAAATTTAGTACATTAATCCCGCGAATTACGAACTATTTTCTTTCCTATACTTAATTAGCTGATTTATTTATTTGAGAAAGTTATCCTCTTAAAATAGTACGGATTACATTGCATGTAGCCTACATTAAAAATTAATAAATGTACCTAATTAAATTTAATACTTTGAAATAAACTATTTGAGGATGCCACTATTGAATGAAAATTCAGATGTGAATAGCAAATCGATAATACATATTTTTAAAAAATGTTTTGATTTTTGTGCAGGTGTCACGTGGCCATTAATGCCCACCTGTAGACAGGAAAGCATGATTTAATTATTATTATTAACGATGCTAATGACGCTCTGGAAACTATACTCAATTTACTGAGTCGAAAAACTGAAATTTAATTGGGTAAGAGTTGAATACAATAATAATTAATTTTTTTAATCAATTATTAATTTAATTGTAACATAATTGGTCATGTGGTATACGTGGCAAGGGTCAGGGACAGGTTATAATTATTATTATAAATAAACTAGCAATTAATTAAAACTGCGCATAATTGTTTAAATTTTATTAAACTGTAGACGCTGTCTGCCGGGTTAACCGAAATAATAAAGCGTCAAGCATATTCCCAGTTTTTATTCAGAGGTATAAAATTTAATAGTTTACTCTGTAAATTCATCTTTTCTGCACAATATTGTTAATGTTTTAACGAATAAAATTTTTTGATAGAGAATGAGTAACGAAGATTCAAAAAGATTTCGTGTGGGTTCACGAAAAAGTCAGGTATATTTTTGAAATTTATATTTTATTTGATTATAATTTAAATTAACACATTGACATAACACGTTTTCATCAATTTTAATTTATTTATTTATTTTAAGACAGTTTTTTTTTGTGAATTTATTGTAACTTAATTTATTTTGAAGAACGATACCTTTTTTTTTATCTTATTAAAATCTTATTAATCTTATTAAAAGTTTTGTTTTTAAAGTTTTTTACAGTGCTCGTTAATAATAAATTTTTCTTTTCCAGCTAGCGCTTATTCAAACTAACTTTGTTGTAGAAGCTTTAAAACAACACTGCAAAGATGTAGATTTTGAAATCGGTAAGAAAGTAACTTGAAAATATTTTTTTTAATATTTTTTATTATTTAAATTTTATTCAGGTTTCTTAAACATTACTTAGTACATTAAAAAATATTGTTAACATGTGAAAATATTGTTTTAGTTACCTTAGATACTGTTGGAGATAATGTCTTGGATAAAGCTTTATCAAAAGTAAACTTATTTTAATTTTTTTTTAATGGTAATCATTATAAAAATTATTTTATTACAGATCGGAGAAAAATCACTGTTTACCAAGGAACTAGAAGTAGCATTGGAAAATAAAGAAGTTGATTTAGTTGTTCATTCCTTAAAAGATATGCCAACTGTATTGCCTGAAGGAATGGCCATAGGAGCGATTTTGGAGTACACATACATAGTATTTTATTTTCAGGGAAAAATAATTTTAATTTAAATTTATTTATTTTAGGCGAGAAGATCCCAGTGATGCAATAGTTCTTCATCCAAAATTTAGGACGCGTAGTCTCTCAACTCTTCCTAAAGGCAGTGTTGTGGGAACCAGTTCTTTGAGACGTATCGCTCAACTCAAGAAAAACTTTCCATCATTAGTTTTTGAGGACGTTGTATCCTTTTTTTTTATATTTATTTTGAACTTGTAAGTTTTTATTGTTACCAATATTATTTCTTTTCCTTAATTAAAGATTTAGAGGGGTAATTTAAATACCAGACTAAAAAAATTAGATAATGATGATCATTACACAGCTTTAGTTCTAGCTACTGCAGGTTTAATTCGAATGGGTTGGCCCGATCGCATTAGCCAAGTATACATTTTAAAATTATATATTATGTTATAGCATACATTATTTTTATTACAATTTTTAATAATTGCTTGTTACAGAAACTTCCTCCAGAATTATGTCTACACGCTGTGGGTCAAGGAGCTTTGGCAATTGAAATCAGATCTGATGATGAAAAAGTATTGCATTTAATTGATCGTCTTAGCCATAAAGAAACTCTGTTGCGATGTGTTGCAGAAAGAACTTTTATGAAAAAATTGGTAATTAATACGATAAATTTCATAAACTATGAAGCAAATTATTATGATCAAAGATTTATTTAGGAAGGAGGTTGTAGCGTCCCGGTGGCTGTTCATTCATCTTTACAAAGTGGATCAGTAATATAATTTTCATATTTTAAAAAAATTGAACGGCCCATAATTAATTTTATTTATTTATTTTTTTTAAAAAAAGTTGCTGTTGAAAGGAGGTGTTTTTAGTTTGGACGGACGTAGAAACGTTGTTGGTGAACAATCAATTTTAATAAATAAAGAAGTTGATAAGGTTAAAATTTAACTTATAGATAAAATATTAGATTTTTTGTTTCTAAGTTTCAATTTATTACTAATAGGTTGACGAAAATGACAATGATCAACATTACTGCGGAGTTAAAACTAATTGCGCTTCAGATATCGAGCTGAGAAATGCAATGGAAATTGGGAATCTGTTAGCCGACGATTTATTGAGCCGTGGAGCTAAAGATATTTTATTAGAAATTAGGCAGCATTTACTCAAAGAGTGATAGATTGTTATACGGTAGTTAATTTGGCAATGGCAAATTTGTATTAATTAAAAACATGCAAATTTAGTTTTAGTAGTAAAAGGTTATGAGATGTAATTTTTATGAAAAAATAGTAAACAATGTTAGAAAATCTAACTTCGAATTGTTTTTTTTTAAATATATATAAGAAATATTATAAATGTATACTTTGTTATTAAACTTTCTTCTTACAAATTTTATTTCTGGTTTTTTTATTTTTTTATTATTTATTTTGTTTTTGATTTATAAATCGGAATTAAGTTTGGAATTATACGTAAACTCCAAACAGTGACACTTGAAACAATATGATTACTAAAGAAAATTTTTTTTTTCTAAATTATTTCTCGTATTGGTATTATTTTTTTTTAATAAATGTTTTGCAGGGGCAGTTTAGAATAATTTTCTAAAATATTATTATGCACGTGGAGAGAATTATGTTGCTAAAATTAATAATACCGGTATATGATGACGTCATAAGTAATTGACAGTCGAAAATTTTACCACGATGACGTGCCTTCAGTTGGGGATGTGGCATCAAACATGGCGACGTGTTAGTTGAATCTGCTCGTTTTCAGGAAAGTCTCTGCCGTCATTCTTATCTTATTAAAATTATTACGAAGAAATAGAAATTTATAATCGCAAAGATGGTAAGTAAAAGTCGAAAGACGCATATTTAATTTATTGCGGCTAGAACTAATTGACTTATAATTTGAAACTCGTTCCATTGATCATCATTTTGACCTTTTTTTGTATCATTTATCAGGTTTTATTAGCAGCTGCGATTTGTACAAAAGCTGGAAAAGGTGAGCGTATTATTGTTATTTTTGAATATTATTTATATTTTTGTCGCCCTAAAATATTTATATTTGAAATTTGGGGCTGTCATACTTTATTTACAATGATGTGTAATAGTGCCAACTTTGCAAATGTCACAATTTTATTATCCTGTAGCTCAATAATATTAATAAACATGTTGTTTTAAAAATTAACTCAAAACTTTAAAGTCGGTTTTTTTTCAATAATGTTTGATAGCGTTATTATTTAATAATTTGACTTTAAAGGTTTGTTTAACATATGTCAACACATGTTCACTAATTTTAATTTTTTTTAAAAAAATTAGCAATAATATCTCGCCAGTTTGTCGAGATGACGAAAGCTCGAATTGAAGGCCTACTCGCAGCTTTTCCAAAATTAATGAACACCGGCAAACAACACACTTTCGTAGAAACTGAAAGCGTGAGATATGTATATCAACCTTTGGAAAAATTATATGTACTTTTGATTACGACAAAAGCCAGTAATATTTTGGAAGATTTGGAAACATTGCGTCTTTTTTCACGAGTGGTATTATAAAATTTATTTATTTATGGAGTAATTCAGAAATTATCTTCAGGTTTTATTTTTTCTTTAAAGGTACCGGAGTACTGTAAAAATTTGGACGAGTCAGAAATAGTAGACAATGGATTTAATTTAATTTTTGCATTTGATGAAATTGTGGCGTTGGGTTATCGAGAAAGTGTGAATCTGGCTCAAATTCGAACTTATGTTGAAATGGACTCTCACGAAGAGAAAGTCTATCAAGCTGTACGACAGGTGTGTACACAATTACCGATACATGTTATGATATATATGAGTTGTCAGTTAATATGATGAATATTTTGTAGACGCAAGAACGAGAAGCTAAACAAAAAATGCGAGAAAAAGCCAAGGAGTTGCAGCGAGCCAGACAGGAAGCTATCAAACGAGGTATTAAAAGCCCTGGTTCTGGGAGCGGAGGAATGGGATTTGGTGGATCTATTTCATCTACTCCTTCCCCCATTGTTGGAGATACTTTGGCTTCTCCAGAAATTCCTAAAATGTCGTATCCCTCGAGGTAAACTAAGACATTTGTTTATTCAAAGCCGACAATCATTTTCAACTGATTTTTTTTATAGTAAATCTATTGGAACTGGTAAAGCCATGAAATTAGGCAGCAAAAATAAAGATGTCGAAAACTTTGTGGATCAATTAAAATCTGAAGGTGAAGTTGTTAGTAATTCAAACATTCCACCAAGTTCGAAAACAACCAATTCTGTTTCTAAAGTAATCTCTGCTCAACATACGGAACCGTAAATTATTTTTTATTTGAATCCTTGTTTTGTGTGGCGTATTAATTTTTTTTTTTAAATTTTAGAGTCAATATTCAAATAGAAGAAAAAATCACGTTATTAGCTAAACGAGACGGTGGACTTGAAAATCTGGAAATTCACGGTCTCGTTACTTTACGCATAAATGATGATCAATTTGGACAAATTAACGTTCATTTTGAAAATCGGGACGAAAAAGGAATCCAGATCCAAGTGATTTTTCTAAATAAAATTTTTATTTTTTGAGCTACGGTAATAATTTTTAATTTACGAGTTTTATTTTTACTAAATTAGACTCATCCAAACATTGACAAAGAGCTTTTTAAGGCGCAACAAATGATCGGGTTGAAAAATCCTTCTAAACCGTTTCCAAGCAACACTGATGTTGGTGTACTTAAATGGCGATTTCAAACCCAAGATGAATCTTACGTGCCTCTTTCCAGTAATTAACTTACTGTTTCATTGCCATAATTTTTTTTTTTTTAATATTGTCATTTGATTTTGTTTTAGTTAATTGTTGGCCTTCTGAAAATGGACAAGGCGGTTGCGACGTTAACATTGAATACGAATTGGAACAGGATCGTATGGAACTTAATGATGTTGTCATAACAATTCCGCTGCCGTAAACTATTTCAAAATTTCTCAAAGCGTGATACTTATTTGGTGTAATGTATTAATTTTGATTTATTTTCCGTGATTACGTTTAGGACTGGGGTTGGCGCACCAATCGTTGGCGATTGCGACGGCGACTACATTCACGATAACAGGAAAAATGTTTTAACTTGGTGCCATCCTGTAATTGATGCTTCGAATAAATCCGGTTCTATGGAATTTAGCATTGGCGGACGTCCTAACGATTTTTTTCCTCTAACTGTGTCATTTGTTTCTAAGAAATCTTATTGTGATTTAAGCGTAAGCTAATAATTATTATCAAATAAAATAATATTATTTAATTATTTATGCATATTATAATTTCTTTAAATAGGTCATTGATGTAACATTAGTAGATGGAGGCAACCCTGTGAAGTTTTCAAAAGAGACTTTTTTAATCGTAGATAAATATGAAATTAGCTAAATTGGCAGAAAAATGATCCCGGTAACGGCTTACAAAAACAAATTTGGTTAGTAAATGAAACTATTTCTAGTATTTGACCATCATTTGGTATGGGCTTCAAATTATATGGCGATTAGTTTGATTTTGGTACACTATTCTGAAAAACACGCATCAGGATAAACTTCAATCACCTGTTTTTCAAGAAAATGGTCAGAAGTTTGTTTATATTACCATTTATCTTATATAAATATTTAAAAAAAAAACGCATGATCACACGTGTATAATAATTATTCCAACTTATAATATTCGCCAATAAACTTTAGCCATAATATTGGCAGTTCTTTAATTATGATATTTTCCCCATTTATATCAAACATTTGAACTGCATTAATATTAATTTACTAAAATAAGTACATTAATTCTAATTTTTTTTGTGATCATATAATATTTTATTATAAATAAATTGCAATGACCACGTTTATTATTTTCAATTTTCATGTCTATTTCTCGTCCTATTGCAGTATACAGTGTAGACCTACTGTCGTATACTGAACTTTGTTGGATTTTGAATTTATTTAATATCTGAACGTTAATTTCAACATTGTTTAACTTTGAAATGAAAAATTATTAATATTTGTGAGTTTGAACGTAGGTTTTATAACAATTTAAATAGTTTTACTAAATAATTTTTAAAAAGTGATTATTTTGCCATAATTGGGGTTTCATACTTCACAGTCACTGCCGGTACGTGTGGTGACGCATTTCCTGTCTGCTTCGATTAAAACTTCAAAGCTGCAAAATGGCGTTGAACTTGGTAGCCAAAATTCATCCTGTTGTTTTATTTAGTATTGTGGATTCGTACGAAAGGAGAAATGAAGGATCAAATAGAGTTATTGGGACGTTATTGGGTAATGTTTATAATTCTTTGTTACTTTAAAATCAATTTTGAAGGCATGCCTGGTAATGAACTGCCGGTGCGTGGATATGCGAAAATGGCGAAGCCGATTATTAATAATTCTTTCTACTTCACATTTCTTAGGAATGTACGATAAAGGAGCAGTAGAAATTACTCATAGTTTTTGCGTACCGCATACAGAGTTTGAAGATGAGGTAAAGTTGATTGTTATTATTGCTAACATATGGTTATGTTTCTACCGATAGCCTACATTACGTAATGATTATATAATCACATGTGCTTTTGTATGTATAGGTAGCGGTTGATCTTGACTTTGCGAAAAATATGTACGATTTGCACAAGAAGGTTAATGTAAATGAAATAATAGTTGGATGGTAAATGCAACGATACTGATATGTCGGGTTGTTAGTGATAGTAAATAACGTTTATATTGAAATAGGTACGCGACGGGGCACGACATCACCGAACAGTCAGTTTTAATTCACGAATACTACACAAGAGAAGCAGTACAGGCAGTACATTTAACAGTAGATACTACTTTAAAAAATGGAAGAATGGGAATTAAAGCATACATAAGGTACTCATTTGCTTATTGGCTTTATTTTAAAATTAACGAATATAATTATTATAATTTAGTACATCAATGGGTGTACCAGGAAAAACTAACGGAACAATGTTTACTCCACTTCAAATTGAAGTTTCCAATTATGGTCCTGAAATTATTGGAGGTGAGCGGTTGTTAATCATCAATTAACTTGCGTTTTATTCTTAACAAGATTTTTTTTCTCAAACCAGTGAATTTAGCCCAAAAATGTAAATATACATCTACTCAAACTGTAGCCTTAACGAAAGATCTAGATGTTATTTGCAACGCTACTAAAAAGTTGTTAGAACTTCTGGACGTTGTTGCAACATACGTCAATGACGTGATTGTAAATATTTCTAACTTGTCCTACTATTAGCTTTTAAGTTATTAATTGAAATTTTGTTAGGCGGGACGTGTACAACCTGATAATTCCATTGGTCGAGCCTTGCTTGATATGGTTAATAGCGTTCCGCAAATGGATCCAGAAGAATTCGAGACGATGATTAATTCAAATAAAAAAGTAAGTTGTAATTATTTTGTTTTAAAAAGTATACCGTAATTAATTTTTTTGTTATCTAAAATAGGATTTGCTGATGGTTATGTATTTATCAAAATTAACACAATCTCAGTTAATACTGAATGAAAGAATCGTGTCTGCATAAGTTAAAATTTGCTGTTCAAGGTAAATTAAAATTTTTGAAAGCAAAATAATTAATCTGTTTTATTTACTGTTCAAATATTATTTACACTACGCAATTCTTCTAAGTCTGTTTTCTTAACCGACTCTTTAGCCGAATTAATTGATTCGTTAAGGAGATGGTACCATATCTGAGAATTTAATAATATTATAACACATTATTTTTGAACATTCTACTTAAAATACAGTATAATTACCGCTTCATTTATGAATTGTAGACGTAGCTGTTGAGCTGCATAGTTTTCTACATTCATATGCTTCTTCCAACACTTATGCAAATTATAAATATAATTTCTGGTTGGGACATCTTAAGATTTCGGTGCTTTAGATTCGATAAACCCAACGATTGAACAATAATTATTACCTTTAAATTCTTTACTAGCTGTTGGCCATTTTTTCTTTTTTATTCCTTGAGCAATTGAAATGCAATGACGATTTAGTTTCGGTATTAAATCCAATGATATTGAATATCCTCGATCATTTTTTGCAATCTTTTTACAGTAACATTTTTATTATTAATTTTTTAAGTATAAATTAATTCTTTACTTGTTCGTAAACTTGATCTTCCAAAAATACACCTTTTTCATCCAAACAGTGCCATAATAGGGTTCCCAAACATTTTTTTATTTCTTCCGTAATTATATTTTCGACAATTGGGTCTTCTGTTGACTTTTTTTCCTAAATAAGTCAAATATCTATTAAAATTGTAATGTCTTATTGATCAATAACGATAAGTGTGGGCCTACTATAATATTTAATTTTGTAGGATTTTTTTTCTTAAAAAAATCGGTTATCGAGCGTGTTGAAGATGGCTATTTAATAATTTAAAAATAATCTCTAATAATTGATTTTAATATTAAAACATTTAATGTACAATACCATATTTGCTGGTCCTTGCCTTTTTGTGAAACTCAAAGATATTTCACGCACTTCTGGTTCTATCAAGGTAGATAGAAATTCTTCGATAAACTCATTCCCAAATTTTGAATCTAAAATTAACTTTTCAATAACTTCTTCTGGTAACTGATAAATTTTTATAAGAACTCGTAATAGGATAAAAAATGTCATAATTTAACTTTTGAGTTTATTTACTGGTTTAGATTGTTTTTCTTTCTCTTCGTACTTGTACTTTAATAAGTAAACGTCGGGAGATTTTATGTAGGGATATGGATGAGGTTCTTTAGATGTTGCTGGTTGAAGAAGTACAGGTTGTTTAATATTATACAATCTTTGATTGGGCTGTTGATGGGATCTAAAAATTATTATTTCTGGATGAATATAAAATTTAATGGATTTTTATTAATATCGTATACTTTTTTACTACTTTCCTTGCTTTATCATTCATGACGTTACTTTGGCAGTAGGTTATTTAATAACTGTGAGTTTCTAACTGGTTTATACCTACTTTATTGGTTGCCAAAATAAAGAAATGTATAACATGGAAACCATTATTGATTATTATCGTATTGAAAAACTTTACTAAATATTAATGTTAGTTCTAATCACTTTTATTTTTGATTTTTATAAACGGAATAATTTAATTTTACATTCTGTTATAATTTTTATTTCAATTTTATATTAAAAATTTCCCAAAAGTCAATTTTACAACTAAAAAAAAAAAAAAAACAACAGCTTTAAAATCTGAAAATTACATTTTAAATTAATACCCAATCTCACAATAAAAAAAAAACTCTTACCGGTATTTCATTGACTAAAAAATTTCAAAATAAAACAAAATTTTTAATCAATAAAATAGTAGTTTTTAAAATTATTTATTGAGTTTAAATTAATTTTTTTTGGAAATAAATAAATGAAATTCATTATAAACGGATATTTTATTTATTTGAAACGTTTTATATTATTTTGTTAACAATTTAAAAAAAAAATTTCCTTTAAATTTATTTGAAAATGTTAGAAATCAAAATAATTA
The DNA here is from genome assembly GCA_034692225.1 of Polydesmus complanatus. Classification (NCBI taxonomy): domain Eukaryota; kingdom Metazoa; phylum Arthropoda; class Diplopoda; order Polydesmida; family Polydesmidae; genus Polydesmus; species Polydesmus complanatus. The sequence continues at coordinate 8,094 of JAQGAZ010001815.1, read as the reverse complement.
TTGCATTGTTTAAGTCCAAGGTTCAGACCAAAAGGTGTGTTGTGGTTGTACTATAGTTGTACTGTATAGGGTAGCTACCTTTAATTGGCCTCAATTACCATAATTTATGGGTTTTACTGGGGCCCCCAAAGTACAGACCCTGTTAATTTTTGTTTTCGCCGATAGAGGGACAACGAGCGTAAAATAATTCACCGTTTGATAACTAGAGGGCTATATGTATGCTACATCAAGTTCGTAACTCATCATTTTTGTTAATTTATCGTGTTTTTTTTAGAAAAAAGTATTTATATTTTGCCGATTATATTTTTGTAATTTATATTAACTAAGAGAACTATCTTTGAAATCTACAAAATTTAACCCTATTGGTGAAGAAGTTATGAATGTTTTAGTAAATTTAATCTGTGTTGTGAACTGCCGAATTTCTACATGAAATAATGTTGGAGGAGCAATCTATGTTTACAAATAAAGAAACTCCAGTGGAAAAATGCAAACTTGGAGATACGATAATAGATATTCCACAAGAATTGTGCGAACAGGTAAATTGTCTGATTTTTAATTAATAAAACCGTGTTTGTATGCTTGATGTTGGTAAGCGTTTTCTCCAGGTAAAACGCTTTTCAGTTACAATTGTATAAATATTGAATGTTTGTTAAAAGGATTAATTTGGTTATTCTTAATATAGAAATTATTGTTTAAAGAAGTTTTAAATTATGAAACGTGGCAACGGGTTCTGCGGAATGAGCATCGGGCTCACCTGATGGTAATAGATCAATTCAAATTAACGCCCAACGCACAGTTTACTCAAATCATTACTGTTGCTTTATTTCAGAAATTTTTGCCATCTTTTCCTGATCAAGATGCTGCGAGGAAACATAAATTAATCAAGTAATTTACTTCAATAAGAATAATTTCCGAGTTATTGACGTTTGTTTCCAGCTACGGCTATTGCTAGACTGTTTATCCCACTAATCAATAAAATGTCATTAATTCCATGAATAAATAATATCGTTTTTTTAGGGATTTGTTTTCTGGTGTAAATTTTAAATTTGGAAATCCTTTAGATATTTTTCACAAGAAACTAAAAGGTATTATTTGAATTTCAATGTTGAAAAAGAATAAAATAATTTTATGTACAATTTCTGTTAATTGAAAGATGGATTTTTTTCACCTGATATATCAAAAATGGCCTGCGTTTTAAAGAATTCGAAACATCAAGAATATATTTCGCAACAACAACATTATTTTTATAAATTATTACAAGAAATATTAGTATCTAGAAAAGTTAGTTGTATTTTTACATACCGGTATTTAATTTTTAAACGCTTGTTAACACTAATTTCCGTTGTAACTTAGAGATTATTGGAATCTTGCTCGCAGTTACCTCCTGATCAACCTGCACGTTTAGAGAGAGTACACGCTAGACCAAAGTTGAACGCCATCGAACATCGGACAAAACGACGCTATTTTAGGTATATACTTTTGTTTTTGCAAGTTTTGAATTATCAAATTAATTTTATTGACTACAGAGAATTGCAAGGAATGCGCGAAGAAATTGGGGAACTTGCTTCATCCTCTGAGGATGAAAATTATCCTGGTGAAACATTTTGTAAAATTATCAATGCTTGGTTTTAATGATGTAATATGGATTTGTTCTAGAAGGCGGGTTTCCAAAAATGAATAAGCGTCAGAAAAAGCAGTCAGTAAATTTAGAATCTTCTTTAAACATGGAAGAAGGTAGCGTTTCATCAACTCTTGCTCCTAGACATAACGTCAACGGTAAAATGAATTATTGTTAATGAAAATGTGGTGTTTATTGATTTGGGTTTAATTTAGGATCTACTACTTTGACGACTGCGAGGTCTGTAAGTCCTTTTGAAGTAAACGAGGACATGTATCGACAACTGTTACAAAATTATAAAATCAATCGAAGCAAACATAAAGTAAAAACGATTTGTATCTTTAGAAGAATAATATAATTATACAATTTATTTTTTTAAACATAGTCTCATCCAGAATTTGATATAAGTCAAATTACTATTAATGATGTGGGGGCTCGTGCTAATATTTCAAAACGATCAGCTCCAAAATTGAGTAAGGAAGAAATTATTTTCGAATATAATTATATATATATATTTATTGATGTTGTTGTTTTGGTTGGTATTAAGATGAACAATCAAATAGGAAAAAAACAAGTAAAGATAAAGAGAGAAACGATAAAAAGAAATCTTCTGTGCCAACTCTAAATTCGTTAAACCAGTTGTCAGTACGTGGCTTGGAGACCGTTACAGCATTACCTAACGATGTAGCTTTATTGAAACCAAAAGTTGAAGTAATAGAGGATTTAGACTCTTATATGGGAAACTCTTCTACTGTTTGCCATCCGGCTATTGGAATAAGTAGTCCTCATCAAAATAAACGTGAAAATGAATATAAGGTTCCCTTACCGAGAGCATCATCTCCTATGTTAACTCACAGTACAGTCACTTCTTTTTTTGCTTTACTTCGAGACTTTATGTCTAAAGGTTCCGGATCTAATTTTACAATTCCGAAGGTAATTGTAATTTAAATAAACTTTATTATACAAATATACATATCTATTTTTTTAATTAGCTGGAAGATAAAGTTAAAACCTGGCAGGATAATCCATTTAGCGGGTTAAACGATTGGTGTAGCTCTAATGTTAATTGGTCAGAAATGGTACTTTCAGCATTAGAATATTTAAATGGAAAAGCAAATGGTAATTTTCTTAAATAATATTTTAAAGAAAATATAAATCTTATAATTACTGTAAATGTAGGTACATACCCGGAGAATTTCGTGTCTTTTGTTGATCATAAAGATAATAGTGAAACATGGCGTTGGGCTGGAGATTATCGAGATTCTGATGAAATTTTACTTCCCCTTGCTGCGCACTGGATGGAAACTAGAGCGCAGGAAGAACACGTACAAGTGACGGACGATTGTGAACCTTCATCTCCAACGCTTCCACCTCCTAGAGTGTAGGAATAAATTTACAAAAAAAAAAAAAAATTTTAAATAAATTCTCATATTTTAATATTTTAGACATACTGATTGGGCAGTTCGTAAAATGACTGATGAAGAGAAAGTGGCTTATAGAAATCAGGTAGCTTAATTACGATATTAATTTACTTGAATATTGTAATTAATTTGTGAGGAATGAATAATTAAAGGAAAAGTGTCGATACGAAAATCCACATATGGCTTACACCATAGCAATGCATGGCTACGAATCGGTTGTTGGTCCAGTCAAAGGTGTTTATGGTAAAGATACTTCTATGAATAAAGCTAGGGAACACTCTTTGTTAGTGTCTGATAGGCCGCCATTTGTGACAATTCTTTCATTAGGTAAATGTTTGATTAAAATTTTTAAAACGCTAAATCAAATTTTATTTTCTTGACAGTTCGCGATGCTGCTGCTCGCTTACCTAATGGTGAAGGAACTAGAGCCGATATTTGCGAATTATTGAAAGGTTCTCAATATTTGTCTCCATCTACAGATGCCCAAGTTAGTAATAATGTATGCAGTAGTTTAAAATGTTAAAATTTATTAACTAGATTGGACTTTTTAGATACATACGGTTGTGAGTGGAGCGTTAGATCGTCTTCATTACGAAAGTGATCCATGTGTAAAATATGATGTAAATCGAAAAATGTGGATATATTTGCATCGGAATCGTAGTGAGGAAGATTACGGTAATTGTTTTATTATATATTATTCTTAAAATGTTTTAATTTAATTATTTTAAGAACGCATTCATCAAGAACAAATGGCAGCAGCAAAAGCAAAAAAATCCGTTAAACCGAAATCTAAACCATCAGTTAGTATCTTCAAACTATATCTAGGTTTATTTTAAATATGTTGTTATAAATTACATTTTTCAATTTTTATTAGAAAACTAAACCTTCAAAAACCGGAGTTTCTAACATTTCAAGTCTTGATAATTCATCAAGTAATAACTCTGAGTGCAGCGGAAATACTACAACACCTGTCAGTACGATATCTACCCCTCCTGCTAACCGCAATAGCTCTACCCTCAATCGGCAAACTAGCCAACCAAAGGTAAAAAATTTAAACTTTATTTCTAACTAGTCATTATTAATTATTATTTATCATTTTCACTCTTAGATTTTTGTTAATTATTTTTTATAATAAGAATTTGATTTTAATTTTTAAAACAATTTAGCCACAGAAAAATCACAGAAAGTACAATTTCATAGTAAAGCCTTGTATATATAAAAGCAAGAACATGACTGTAGCCTAATTACATTCATAGACAAATTAATAAACGTTGTAAAAATTTAACATTTTTTTCAAAATTATCGCGAACAATTCAATCATAAAGTTTAATGTTACGATAATTTATTGAATAAAGAGTTATTTCATAGTTAGTTAAAATGTTTTTTTTTTTGGTTGTACTTAGCTGTAATAACATGACTCAACAGAGATCTCTCAAAAGATTTATTTTGTAGTTTTTCATTGCATTTGCTGGTATGATGGGGAGCAGTAATATTATCCAAAAACAGTGTAAAATAATGTTTCAAATTTAACCAGACAATTCTTCTAATAATTAGTATGTAAGTTATAAAATTATTTTTTAGAAATTAAAGAAGTGTCTGTATTAAAGGCAGATAAATGCATTTAAAATTATTTTTTGTAAGATAATGGCATTAAGAATTTGTCATTATTAATATAATAATTAATTATGGTTAGCCTACACAATGCATGTTAAATATTTTCTTTTACGGTTGTAAAATTTACAAAGTATACTGTATTAAACACGCAAAGCGTGTTTAGCCTAAGATTCTAAAATAATAATACGTTTGCAACTTTTAGATTAAACTTGAATTTTTGATTTTGAATAAAGTGAGGGCAATTGAACTTAATGTCAATTGTGAAGCTTGTTTAGAGATGTGGTACCCAGTAAAATATAATGCTAGGATATCATTTTTTGACACTCTGTAGCCTATATTATTAAAGAGCTTTTGCCGATGTTTTATCAATGTTAGCTTTTGCTTCCTGTGAATTTAATAGTGGTTCGCCACGACAGTTTTAATAAACTAAATAAATTTACATTCAGTAGGCCAAAAGAAATATTGAAATGTTTAAATTAATTTATAATACCGTACTTTTTTGTTTACAACTTTTTTAAAATTGATGTTGAATTTATTAAAATCCATTTAAATTTTTTAGACGAGTAAATCAGCGAATGTACCAGCGATTGTTTCAACACTCGTAAATACTGGTTTGAAATTGCAAGAAAAAAATGTTTCAACGGTCAAGGAACCTGTAATAAATACACCATTTCCGAAAACAAGTGTCGTTCGAAATAACTCTACATCTGGTTCCGAAATGACAGCTGCAATGAGAAAAGAATCTAGTGATGTAAATCACTCTATTGAGCCATCAATTAATTCAGCATTGATAATTACTGCTTCATCTGCAGGGTAAAAATTATCTTTTTTTTTTGTTTAAAAAACAAACCTAATGGTTTTCAAATTTATTATTTTAGTAGTTCCATTGATGCTCATGCAAAATCATTAGTAAGTTCCTCTTCATTGACGAACTTGTCTCAAGTTCAGTTAGTTGGAACTACTTCGACTTCTACTTCGTTATTAACTTCGACAAATAAAACTAGTGGTACCACCACAGTTGCGCAGTTGACCGTAACACCAACTCCTAAGGCGGTTGGTGCCATTATGGTCCAGCAAGCGGCGGCTGCCGCCGCAGCTGCAGCTGTCAAGAACGTTACTATAGGTTCTCAAGGAGCTTTGAAACTAGTGCCTTCAGGATTACCTCACACTGCTGCAACGATAGCTAGCAGTTCGGTTACTTCAGCATCTATAGTTACGCAAAAATTATCTCAAGGAACTATTCAAGGGGTTCCAACTATCGTTTTTAAACAAGAAGGACTTCAGGACCCTTCTATTCAAAGTGCTGTAACAGCTTCAAAACCAGTTGTGGCGAGGATTATTTCACCCCCTCAAGTAGTATCCGTTGGAAATCTTATTGCAAGCACTTTAGCAGCTTCGCAGAAGCATGGAAAACCGATTCAGGGTAAAGAAACAAATAGATACAATGATGATAAAAGTATTACCGGTATATGAAAACAAATGATTATTTTTCAGGTACAACTACAATCAAAATTCAAGGTAGCAACATGATACGTTCTGTCGGCAATAAAACTAGCCATATTAATATGGTTCAAACATCTACGAATTCTACACTAACTTCGCAACATCCTCTCCCACGCTTGACTCTTGTATCTCAAGTACCAACATCTAATCTGATGTCGGTGACTGGAACCACTGTTTCCAATCAACAAAAATTTGTCACAAGCTCGTCTCAAATTGGATTTGTTACTTCAACCTTAGCTGCCCAGCAGCAGGTAATTCAAAGATTTAATTTTGTTTAATATTATTATTTTTTTTTGCTTTTACCGGTAATAATCAAATTTTAAATTGGTTACAGAGTCAAGTTTCAAGTATTACAAAACCAACTATTCTCGCTACTCAGAGCGGAATCAAAATTGTATCGACGGCTGGAAATCCTAATGCGAATATTAGTCAATTAAGTAAAAGTAATCATACAGTAGTAGTGACCACTAAACAGCAAGCACAAACAGCTGTTACTGTTCCAATTGGAACAACATCCGTCGCATCCCAAAATTTAGTTTTGACCAGTGGAATGCAACCAACAGTTCCCGCGTCTTCTCAAAGGACTATTAAACCAGCGCATGTAGTTATGGCTCCTGGTCCTTCAACTCCAACGGTTGTGATGACTTCGCAACAAAATTTACGCCCTTTGTCAGCTACCACGGTCACACCGATGAACATGAAAACCATTCATGGAGTAAAGGTTATTCCCGTTACACAGACTAATGTTGGTGTCAAAGGAAAACAGCAACCAGTGTTTGCGAGAATTATCTCTCCTCAAACAAACTTAACTCTTCGGCCTACTTCGGCAACCTCTATGGCTACCAACACATCGGGACCTGCAATCGGTGTTTTGCATGCAGTTTCGCAGGTGACAAATAATAGATTACACGTAGGAAATCAAGTCACCTCTTTTAATCCGATGCGAACTCCATCTAGTGTTGCTCAAGCAACAATTATTAGGATACAAGGGCAGTCGACTGCTCTCTTACCAACTGGCATTCAGGATCAAACTGCCAAAGATTCATCGTAGGTATCGTTGGGTTTTTTATTTTAATTTGTTCTTTGAATTATTTTATTTTTATTATAAAATCTCAACTTAGAAAATTTTATTAATCTATTTCACGCTATTTTTATTTAAAATGTTGTGTAAATCAAGTGGGATAGATGAAAAATGGCGAAATAATACAGTTGTAATTTTTAAAACTGGCTACTTATATGTATAAAATACTAATTTTCATTAAATTATGACCAATTCTACTATAAATATAAATTATGAAGAAGTAAAAACTGGATTACATGCTACAGTTTAGTAAAAAGTTATTTTTAGCACTTTGACACTGAATGTTTCACCGTACATGTATATTCAGTACAAAACTAATGCTGTACATGTCTTTGAAATTTCATCTTGTAATTAAAAAGCAAGGATTACATTATATTATTTTAGTTTAAATGGTTAGAGTTTTATTTGAATTTAGCGAGAAATGGGAAGGTCTTTTTAAAACCTTGTTTTTATTATGAAAAAGTTCAAAAATAATTTGGCTTCAGAGTCTTTTTTTGTACAGTCTGTACATTGGCGGCGAATATTATATTTGTGACATAAATTAATTAGATGACAAAAACACAAATTTGGTAATGGTCGTTTGGCTTTGCACTTCCGGTTATCCGCTACTATCGTGTCCATCGAGGACCTATAAATAACGATAAAACTATTATTTTAGACTTTGCATGATGTTATAAAAATGGGCTAAAAAGAAACTGGTGAACCACAAACTTGTCCAACGAATATTAACTCACTCATAACTCGCGAACCAGTGATCCGATTTGCATAAAAATTTACATGGGTATGTAAAATGAGGCCCTCTACACGATGGCGCAACCCATGAGTCTTTATCTCTCTTAGTTTTTGAGTTATTCAAC